>JAFBJT010105667.1:143997-178766 GCA_016785325.1 Chascanopsetta lugubris
CCAACAATAGAGGAGAGCCGAGGAGAGCAGAGGAGGAAGGGAGGGGGGGGGGGGGTGTCAGTTGATAAGACGACTGATCTGCTGGGATTTCCGGCCCTTGGCTGCTCTGGTGAAGAGGGGTGATTGGAACAAGATGGCAGAGTCTGCGATAAAAGAAATTCCTCTGATTTCATTGTTCCACCGTGGCACAACACCAGAAATGTACGTTTTGAAGGAGAGACCAAGACAGGAACGAAAGATACGTTTCTTTACTGAGAATAGATGCAAAATTTATTTTCTTAAGAGATTTATCATCTGCAGCCGTGTCACACATTGGCTTCTCTGATGCACTCTTTACTCCACACTATAGACTTCATTCTTTAGGCACTGTATTAATGCACACTAAAGGCAGCTCAGCAGATTCTGTTCAATTCATGTAGATTTTCAGAAGTGCAAGTTGCAGAATGCTGATTGGTCTGCACCTCGGCTTAATGAAACGTGGCAAACTTGCTGACACGGTGACACTGTCATTTCATCTGCCAGTCAAGAAAGTCCAGTTTTTAGAAGAGTCAAACCACATGTGCAGCAACTTTCTCACCAGTCAAACACAGGTCATTGTATCTTGAGTTGACACGTATTGCTCGCTTTTCACGCTGACTTCGCACGTCTCCTCTTGGTCTTCATTGACAGGTAGATGTCGATACGATCTGGAACGAACTCCACACATCCACAGCCTCTCGTTTCGCTGCGGGATGTGTCACCGACCTGGCACTCAAAGTAGCACAGGGCGAGCTGAAGGTGTGTCTCTATCACCGAGCACTTTGTTATCTTTGACATGCATTTTTCTCAGTGTGTTATGTAACAGACTGTTGTATAAACACCACAATATAAAGTAAAGTTACCCCTCTGGATAGATAATCAATCAAATGCAAAGACACAGGCATCTACAACGGTGTAAACAATTGTTTGGTGCGTGAATGTTGCTCACTTTGGGGGTTTTGCTCTTCTCACAGAATGGCTTTGCAGTGGTGAGACCCCCCGGACACCATGCAACACAGTCCTCCCCTCAGTGAGTACAACATGCACGCACAAATATACACACACACACACACACACACACACTCACAGACACACATACCAGGAGCCAGGAGGTCTCTGCAAAGTGTTTCAAAGGATTTTTTTTTAGCGATCAGCCATACTACTAAGCAAGAGAGAGTGAGTGCCCACGTCTCTGTCTTAGTGTGTGTGTGTCTGCATATGAGATTAGTGCTACCTGCCTGATGCCTGGGGCAAACTCTTTCCTCTGCTCTGTTTCTTTTAAGCTTTCAGGGCAAAGACCAAAGCACCTCAAAAGAAGTATGTCTGTTATCACATAGCGTGTGTGTGTGTGTGTGCGCACGTCTGCGTCTGCGTTTATAGATTTGTGTCTTTGATTGGAGCCATTAGCCAAGTAACCGCACTCAGCTGGGACTGTGTGTGCTCAGCAGTGCTTGACACTGGTTATTTATTGGATGATAATGGCTTTTTCTTGATGAGCAGACTCAGAGAGGCACATATGATAAACTGCTCAGACACACACGAGCACTCAGAGTTTACGATCCATGCTGACATCGCCATTTCCAACATTCCTCCATTGTTTTTCATACATCAACACTTTTCTTGCATACCTTAGCTGCAGACAATGCCTGTTGAGGGAACTGTCATGCCAAGTCATGAGTTCATCCCTCTGAAATCATCTCGCACATGCTGCCAGCAATTTACACGATGTTATCATTTGAAATATGGAGTGAATTTTAAGATAAGCTTGGTTTTGTGTTTGTGACAAAAAAATGTGCAGTTTCGGCATTTCGAGGGAGCGCAAAGGTTTAGACTCGACGTAATGTCGTAATTCGAAAAAATATTTGTGTTTGTCCGCATTGGAAAGATACATAAAACAAGTTGAGATGAAACATTCGCATTTCTCAAATCTTTGAAGTAAATGTTTACGTGGCAGGAGTTTCCCGTCTTTGACTTGGAGTTGGTGCTGCGACTGTCATAACCTGGATTGAATAGCCACCACATGACGCCAGATAACTAAAGACATGTCTTAGAGGTTCCTAGGGTCCATATGGTAAAACTATGATATTAATTAATCAAAGATGTCCACGTAACAACATGTGGCTGCCTGTCTTCCTGTCTATTTGTCTACAGGGGCTTCTGTTTCTTCAACTCTGTGGCCATCGCTGCCAAACAGCTCCAACACAAACTCAACGTCAGCAAGATCCTCATCTTGGACTGGGTGAGGATGCGGCCGCCTGGACTGGCATCGCTGGTCCCCACATGGGCAGGAATCAAATTTAAATGCTCACAAATGCACTGTAGACACGAATATTGTCCCAGCAGCACGACATCCCTGTACAGTAGCACTGCTCTTTATTATTATGCTCATTTAGCAGCAGTTATCTCTGGGCTCCATGTGTGATCTGAACTCGCACATGTGGAGAGTAAAAACAGACAGATTCATATGAACACAAGCCCACACACATGTGCAGATATTGATCTACAGCCAGGTGGTCGTCTCTGTTTACCATGTGTGTATGTAAGCCTGTATCCTGTACTCACAAATACACACACACACAACACTGCATCTAACTGCTTTAAAAGTTTTCATATTACATCAGATTTGTTCTGGAGAGGTAAAACCAATCTGTCATGCACTCATTGTCCAGGACGTTCACCATGGCAACGGCACCCAGGAAGCTTTCTATGACGACCCCAGTGTGTTGTACATCTCCCTACATCGCTATGACGATGGCAACTTCTTCCCTGGTAGTGGACATCCCAGCGAGGTACTTATGAATCACTCCTCTTGTGTTTTCTTGCTTTTGTTTGTGTTGTCATGGCGACAGCTGGGTGTTTTGTGTGTCTGTCTGCGTGCACCTAAACTCCTGTGAACACAATAACTAAAGAACAACACAGGAGAAACCTCCATGCTTATGAATCAAGTTCTCCTCATGGGGCAGACTCAGGAGGATTTTAAACATATAGTTATTGAATTTAGCGGCCGTGCCTGATGTGAAGATGGATTTGCTGGCATAGATGGAAATATTTAGTAAATATGCGATTCCACGGGGACATTTGGCAGCCTAGGAGCCTTGTGTTTAGCCTTTGCTTGTCAAAACAGAAAAAAAGTTATAGTAAAAACAATTCCAGGCGTCATCCATGTGATTTAAAGCCCAATTACTACCTCAATGTTTTTATGATGGATTTTCATCATTGATTTTTGCCATTTAAGATACACAGGGAAAATGGATGAGTTGCTATGGCTATAATGCATGATGCATGGGTTGAAGATTAAAAGATTTTACCTCTTATTTGGCCTGAGATCAATCAGTGTTGTCATGATGAGAACAAACAAACACATTTAACTTTAACCACTGGAATGTAGATGACATGATCCGAAGTTCTTTAAAGATCTTTATCTGGAAATGTCATTAGTGATCCTGGCTCACTAGAAAATAATTGAATATACGATGTCAAATTATACACTTCATTTACTTTGTTTACTTTCATCACCATTGCTTTGTCATTTTTAACAAGGAAACCTTTTGATCTATTCAGCATGACACGTGTTTATCCAGTGAGCACACAATCCCTCTTGGTTTTTTCTTTCCGCCGTAGGTTTAATCCCTCGGGTTGTTTTATTTGTAGGATTTTATGTCTCTGGATGCGAGAATCTCACAACAGGATGTGTACAGTTGGGTTGCTTGCCCCATTTTTGCATACAGGAAATTGAGATGCCTATGAATTCCGCCTGCGGTCCCTCCAGAAACCAAAGTGTGATGACTATCTCCAGTCAGATGAATTGACCCCCGACCAATGGCGGTGTAAACCACCCGTTCAATCCCCCATATCCTCCTCATCCTTTCCCATCCTCCCTCCGACACAATAATGAGGATGAAATAGCCAGTGTTTTCCCATAGAATCCCCTGATGAGGGACGGTAAATAAAATACTTTGCCCGCTTGGATGTGGCTTTGCCTTAAGTGGCTCCTCAACCTCTGTTGAGCTGTGTGGTAAACCTCTGGAGTCTCGCTGTCCCCCTGTGTAGGTATATAGCACACTATGGGGTAGGGGTGTGATGTCATAGCTGTAACAGAGAGAGTGCCGAGTACCACACAGAAACCAGCGGACGTCTAATCCAGTCCAGCAACTCTCCCAAACATGAAAGAGACGTGGAGGGACAGAGGAGCGAAACAGACTGGGAGCAATAGCAGGAGTTGTGCGTGTGTGTGTGTGTGTGTGTGTGTGTGTGTGTGTCTGTGTGCACGTACGTGTGCTTGCGGGTACATTACCAGTTGGCAGAGGACAGGAGGCCTCATGTGTTTTTGGTTTGCCCTGTGAACATCCCGTCCACGGAGAGAAGAATGGAGACAGACGCTCTGCGATGCTCATCAGCATTCTTTCTCTTTCAAACATCCTCTCACACCCCTGCGCGTACACACACATACACACACACACACACGCGCGCGCGCTCGCACACACACTCACACACACATAGGAAATTACCACGCCTTATTGCCAAAAGCGTGTCAATCAACCTCCTCATTCTCCCCTCAAACCGACACATTGACTGATGGCGAACGGCTCAGAGAACGGCTAAATGGCTGCAAGCAGGACTACAAAGAGAGAGGCAGGAATCCTCAGACCTTTCCAAGAAACGGGCCTCAGTTAACTCTGCCCCAAGTGTGTGAGGTCAAAATGAGAAGGGGGCTCTGCACATGATACCGAGAGCAGATACCAGCCTTATATGCAGGGTGTTTTAGAATATACATAATGTGATTCAGTTATAGAGTGACGTGCGCCGGCTTAACTTTACATGGCTGCTCCGAATTTTCGCTTCAGCGAACGTAACACACATTATAAATGGGTTTATACATGTCTCAGATGAATGCATTTTAAATGGAACATACAACAGACAGTACATTTTCATGCAGTTGTTGCCAAGTGTGAATATTTTCCAGTTTATTTGCAGCTCGCAGCTTGGGACCCATAAATCGGTGCATCTCTGATGTGGCTGTGAGTGATTTATAAGACCTTGTGACAAATTGTATCAAAATCAAAATGGAGAGGCAGAGGTGTTGAATTAATAGCCATGCGTCTCTCATTTGGGAATCATAATCACTCCCCGGTGTCGCCGCTAATAGATGCAGTTACTTTCCGTCAATTGCAGCATTTCACAGTTTTGCAACAGAGTTTGTGAAGATTTCACATGATGACAACTGTCACCGTGGGAGAGTTTCTCAACATTTACTGGGACTCATCAGCTTGCTTTGACAATGTTTTTATTGTTCTCTGTTTCTCTCTCCCCCCATCCAGGTGGGTGTAGGAGCAGGTGAAGGATTCAATGTGAATGTGGGATGGACAGGAGGACTGGATCCTCCCATGGGAGATGCTGAGTACTTGGCCGCTTTCAGGTAACGATTTAATGAAGTTTATATACTTTTGGCTCTTTTTCACTATGTTTCTTCAAGTTATATATATATTTGAAAGAAGAGCTTAGTGTTTTGGGGATGGTGAGTACTGTATACCCTCTATACCTCCCTGTCAGCAGCTTGAACTGATCTCCTCCATGATGAGTGTTTGCTAGTGCAATGACTGCCTGTTTTGTTTTATGCACTTTCTGGCTCCAAAGAATATGTGCCCAAATAAGAAAAACAACTTTAACCGAGTAAAACTCATCTTTTACTCCCGGTCACCTTTAAATCGAACCACTCTTTGTGTAGGTCCGGTGTGTAGGTACATGTCGCACCACAATAGCTCAGATTCAGAGGAGAATCTACGGCAGCCTTCAGTTATCATTACGACTCAAACTGTTTAGTTGTTCCATTCTAGGCTAATGTAAAAACATGGTGGTACAACATGGCTGCCTGCATAGAGAGGACGTGCTCCTGATGTAAAAATGAACGTTCAAGAGTAATGAAAACAACTGCTTTCATAAAATACTCAAATGTAGTTGTCTTATTTTCCCCTTTTTATTCTTTCTGCTCAAACGGCTCAAATCAAACACTTCACAAATAAATCATAAGTTGTAAAAATTTATTTAAAAACATTCCAAATCGGGGATTGTTTTGGTTTGATTTTAACTTATTTTTGTCCCAGGCTAGAATAAATTATGAAATTTTAAAGTTTCAAAATATGCAAAACAAACAGACTGGCCAGAAAAAAATAATAAATGTTTTATTTTAATGATGAAGGAGTTATTTCTTTCCTCAATGTGAATGAAAAGTGTTTGTGCCAAGACAATAAAAAGCAAAGTGTTATTTTCCTTCTCCTGGTTTAAGCCAAATATTGGATGTGGTCATTCCCATCTGCACTAGAACGGAACACTGTTGTTTTTCCTATTTTTGACACATGAGATATTGGATCTGGTTCCAAGTAGTTTTAAAACTGTATTACCGATTTCCTCAAAAACATGTTTGGCAGCGACCAGTGAAAAGACATTACAATTTTGAATTAAATGCAAAAACTAATTGTTTTGATAACTGTAATGGCCCTTAAAGGTGCAGAGTGTAAGATTTGTGTTATTTTTGTCACTTCTAAAAATACTATAAATCCATTACATACTTACATACATTTATAATCATGTTAATGTTGTTTTTTTAAATGATCCCATAAATGTATATTTATGAGGAGCAGGTCTTCTCTATGGGGGCTGCCATGTTTTTACCATTGTAAAAGTGGACATACTAAACAGTTTTAATGACAGCTGAAGTCTACCATAGCCTCTCCTGCATGTTCAGAAGGGTGAGGGTGAGGTGATGGATACAACATGCAACTTGACCTCTAGATGACACCAAATCTTACTCACTGCTCCTTTAACACACAACATTGCATTTTTGACTTGTTTCATTCCCTCTGAGCTCTTTGCTCCCTGATGAGCTCGGTTCCACTCTGCACTCTACTGAACTGTGTTTCTGTCCACAACACTCGCTCCGTGTGCGAGCTCCTCATGGTGCTGTGTGCAGCGCGCACAGTGGGTGGGCCCCTCGTCAAACGAAAGATGCTAATGAGCAAGCCTGTACTGGTAAAAAAAAAATCTATAGAGCCAATGGGCAGACTGGGAAACAGTGCGTCCAGTGTTTACTGGATCAGTGGATGTTAATTAAGAGACAACTGGTCCTTTCCTGAGCAGCCCTCTGGTTTTGGCATTTTTCATCCAGTTTGGGAAACGGCAAATGTTTTCATGTATAATACTTCCTCAGCTAACCACACCATAGTATAGAGTAACACACCATATTGTGTGTTACTCCTACAGACGTTTCCCTGAATCAAAGCTCTGTGGTGATGTGGCGCGGTGGTCCAGCGGTTTAAGGCACATACCACGGTGCTGTGATGTCCGTGGCTCATATCCGGCCAGTCACCTTTGTCATGTGTTATCATGTGGAACAACCCCCACGGTTGCTGTCACTCTCAACTATGGGGGGGGGGGGGGGGGGGGAGGATGAGGGGGGGGGAGAATGACATTTGAGTGGGAAAACATCTTCAAGATAATTCAAAACATTTCTTAAGAAAATACATTTTACACTCGTGTTTTAATACATTTTTGGGAACACTGCCGCTGCCTCTGCTCTGGTCCAAATTAATGCATAACTCTCTGTATAAGACAAAATTTGACGCATCGTGAATTCATGTTGATGCAATTAAGCACATACCCGCATGCCAGCTCTGTAATTCAACCTGAATACATGATTTAGACAACATCGCGTTCCAGACTGTGTGTTTCCTTTTACGATGGAACAGGAGAGCTGCAGCACAGTGTGCAGCTGTTGATGATGTGCGCCTCGGCGTTTGGGTGTGTTAGTGACGGGCAGAATACTGTGGTTGGGATCAGCGATGGGACTCAAGCGCAATCAAGAGAAAGCCCTGCTGCATTGTGATTAGATATCATGACGTAGCGTGTGTTAGTGTGTGTGTGTTGAGTATTACTAAACTGGTCAGAACTTAAAGTCGGTGTAATCACCAGTAGCCCGGCATAGATCCTGTTCCAAAGGAAGAGAGTGTGCCTGTATCTACTTTGGCCTGCGTGTTGTATGCACGGGCACATGCAGATATTTTCATATGCATTTCTAGGTGGCTACTGACAAATGACAGACGATGGAGAGGGAGAGAGAGAGAGAGAGAGAGAGAATACAGCAGAGGAGAGGAGAAGAAGTGGGGGGCGCATTGTTAGGGAATCCAAAGGCGGCGTAATTAGGCCCAATGGATCCCAGATGGCTGGCTGTCAGTGACGTGAGAAGAGGGACGAGCTCCTAATAGGAACCAGACACACACAAGCGTCTTTGAACTGCCGCTGAGAGAGGGAATCAAACGCGGCATGGGCCATGCGCTCTTGCTAAATAACTGGCAGCAGCAGGAGAGGAGAGGAGAGGAGAGGAAGTGAGGAGGAGAGCGGAGGAGCGAGGAAAGTGGTCTGAGCAGAGTCTGTGGGCGTCACAGTCCAGATATGTCGAGGGGTCTCATTTTTATCTGCTGGTGTCATTTGGCGAAACGGAAACCTACCTAAAGCTGTGTGATAGCCTTTGTTTTTTCTCTCTTTGATCTTTATATACACAGGAAGGATTTGCAGTTTGCGGCGGAGCTTTCCTTCTTTCTTTTTTTTCCCCCTTCAGCACCGCTCTGCTTTAAATTTAAACAGTTGCACACGTTCACACCTGGGAGCTACCCCACCTTCTCCTCTTGGCTACTTACCAGGAAAGGATCAAGAGCACAGATCAAGCACTTGGAACGTGGCCTATGATAATTTATCTTTCATCATTTTCAAATGGAGGGAGTTTACAATGAAGTAAATGTTTGCAGTTAACTATCTGGAAAAAAAGGTCCTGCAGTGTGCGCCTGCTCTAGTCGCGAATCAATCACCTTCATCACACAATGATTCCAGCTTTTCCTTTTCTTAACTCTTAGAGTTCCGCTCAGTACAACAATCACACACTCATCTACGTCGCTCCATCCCAAAGTGAAATGGGTCATTATCATGAACACCTGCTGTAAAACAAATCTTACAGTGACACACGAGGCCACAGGGTTTGGATGAATGTCATGGAACCCACTGTTAGTGGTTGATGGTGTGTTGTTTTCCTCTTCAGAGCTGTGGTGATGCCCATCGCCCACGAGTTCTCTCCTGATGTGGTGCTGGTGTCGTCGGGGTTCGATGCCGTGGAGGGACACTCGCCGTCACTGGGCGGGTACAAGGTCACGGCCAAATGTAAGGATCAGAACAAAACCCTCACACACGGAGTGCAGTTATTACCTTTCTTCTTTGATTTATAAACTCCACCACGCTTTCATTTGCGTTAGTCAACAGGATTCTCTGAAATCTATACTACTCACTTCAAGTGGAATTTTGCTGTGACAATATTTTGTAAATGGTGTCGATTTGGGTTTTGTAGGGTTGACAAGTAACTGTGAATTTAGTGCATGGTGGTGTGTTTACCTGCACTTCTTTCATTTTCTGTTGTTTTGCTGTGCATAGGAAGTTGCAACATTCGACAGGTGCTTGCGTAGTTAGCTTACTAAAGTATTCACTTTACTATAACACATGTGATGTTACAAAAATAGATATAGTTTGCTGTTTACGTTGACCTGTGTATTTACAAATATAAACACAAATTCTGAAAATCACCATCATCACTTTTTGTTGGGCAATGTGGTAAAGCATCTTGGATTTTAAGCAGCATTCAGGATTACTAATATTAATATTTATATTATAATATTATTATTTTGGGTCAATGTCTGTGGATGAACTGCTGACCTGTCAACATGTGGCTCAAGTTGTGTGCGTGTGTGTCTGTCCTCAGGTTTTGGTTTCCTCACTCGTCAGCTCATGTCATTGGCTGGAGGTCGGGTGGTGTTGGCTCTGGAAGGGGGACACGACCTCAAAGCCATCTGTGATGCCTCTGAGGCCTGTGTTAGTGCCTTATTGGGGATGGAGGTGAGTGTGTGTGTGTGTGTGTGTGTGTGTGTGTGTGTGTGTGTGTGTGTGTGTGTGTGTGTGTGTGTGTGTGTGTGTGTGTGTGTGTGTGTGTGTGTGATTCCACAGACTGGCAGTGCATTCAATCCTTTAACACCCTGTGTCTCAGGTGGAGCCACTGTCGCAGTCGGTGTTGGACCAGAAACCTTGTGAAAACGCCGTCCAGTCACTGCTGAGAGTCATCCAGGTTCAGGGTGAGAGATGACAACACATCATAACACACCACAACACAACACAACCCGACAAAACACACCACAACACTCCACAACACAACATAACACAACATAACACAACCCAACACAGCCTTAAGCATCAAATACAGAGTGTTGTATCTGGAATATTGTATTGAAAATCTAACGTTTAAATTCTTTGTGTTTTCTCCTGTATCAAGTCTAAATGTAGGAAATATATGTATTTGTTTGTCAGACAGGAAACTACACAACGTTTTACTTACTCACACCCAACTGACCTGTGACATGTATTATGTGGGCGCTTCTTATTGACATTTCCTTTATTAGTCCCCATGAAGGGAAAATTCCTTTTTTTACTCTGTCATTCATCTTCATAATTTATTTTTGGTTTGTTTTTCCGGCTGTAGATGCGGTTAGAGACACACACAAATACACACACAATCGCAAGACATGCACTGGGGGAGGGCCGTTAGAGCGAGGGGGCTGCCATAGTATACAGGCGCCCTGAGCAGTTAAGGGGTTTGGTGCCTTGCTCAAGGGAACCTCGGCAGTGCTCAGGAGGAGGGGCTGGCGCCTCTCCAGCTACCAGTCCAACCTCCACGCTTCATCCGTGACTGACCGCCTTCTTGTCTGTGATTATTGTCTTTCGTTGATGCCGTCAGACTGCGAGTGGGAGCACAGCTGTACAAGCTAGTGCTACGTCACACAAGTCGCTATGAACAACTATTTTGGGAGAATTTCCCAACGCTCCTTCAATTTCTAAGAAAAACAGGAAGAGGTCAACAATGAGGAGGTTGTGTCCAAATCAAGAGCATGTTGAAATATTTATCAGGAAATCATTTGTTCACAAATTCTCTGACAATTATTTGTTTGGCCTTGGTCTTAGCTGAGAGGAATGCTCCTCCAGTGAATCATCACACCATCATGTTCATTCGCTTGTACACAGGGTGGAATTTAAGGCGTTTTCAACGTCCTATATTTGAAATGAAAACACCGTTTTGCTTATTTCGCTTTAATACTGTATTTTATATCAAAACATTTTTGATTCATAAACAATCGATTAACTCAAACATACATTATGATTCTTCTGTCTCTATGCCTCCTCTTTCTCAGCCATCTCATGTCTCTGATCTGCCTTCTCATCAGTCCTCCTCTCGGCCACGTCTCTCCTCCTTTACATCCCTGTCACCCATCCCTCCCTCCAGCCATCCCACACACAGCCCACTACACACACACACACACACACACACACACACACACACACACACACACATACACACACACATACGCGCGGCCCGCCCTGGCTCCAATTATCTTCAAACACTTCTCTGGCACACGACCTTCGCAACATCCCCTCCTGATTGCACACAAATGTTATCCCAACCAAATTAGATTAATTAAAAATATTTGCAAAGCCACAAGAATGTTAAGCCCATAATTTAGTCCCCGGGTGAAATATATGTGAGCTGCATGCACAGCCAGAGAACACACACATGCTTATAGACGATTCTAGACATTCGCTAAAACTCTGATTGATATTTGACTTCCCACCGTTTGTGGCCAGGCTCTGTCCGGGAGAGAGAGAGAGAGAGAGAGAGAGAGAATCTTAAGTTAGTTAAATGATCAACATGGATATTCAGACCAGGGGCTGTTTATATCATAGTCAATACTCATATTCACTTCAAACGGCCACAACTGGAGGATCAAACACCAAGTGGGACTTTTTATTAATGCAGCGCAGACACTTTCCCTGAAGCAGCCGTCCAGGATGAAAACAACACTGAAATACCAGCGACTGAGGCCATTAATCTTCCTCCTCTCTCGTTTCCTTCCTTCCTTCCTCCTCCTCTCCATCTCCTCTCCCTCTCCTCTCCCTCCTGCAGGTGAGTACTGGCACAGCGTGAAGGACTCGGCCGCCACCGCCGGTCTGTCCTACCTGCAGGCCCAGAGGCGCCGGCTGCGGAGAGACTCGGACAGCGAGGCCGTCAGCGCCATCGCCTCGCTGTCAATGGGAGCCCTGGCGTCTGACAGGTAGACGTGATGTGGCGTTCGTTATCTTCAGATTCAGGAAGTGTGTTGTAGATATTAATTCAGTGTTTGTTTATTGTATGAAGGAAACAGTCCGAAAAACTGACGGTGAAAGAGGATTCCCTTTGAAGATAGAGTATCCTGACAGCTGCCTTCAACCAAGTCTGAATACACGCGCGCACACGCACACACACACACACACACACACACACACACACACACACACACACACACGATTATCCATGAAGTCCATCAGTGGAACCAGATGTCCTCCTCAGTTCAACCACTGTATTCTTCACCTCACAAAAACTTCTCCACCTGCACAACTACTGGCTCCAGTATGACATCGCTCATTCAAACACACACACACACACACACACACACACCTGGTCGCCTGGACAATGAACATATTGTCATGGCGCCTTTGCGAGCTCCTCCTGAGGTGGACATTGCCCAAATGTAAAATGAAGACGGACACAGATGTCAACGCGTTTAGCCTTTTTGTGTTTGGAGCCGACAACATGAACACACACAAACACACACACACCTCTGCAACTTTGAACATTGACCTCGTCAGCAATTCCCCAAAGACCTGCAAGTGATCGCTCAGGACGCTTGTAACCTCGAAGCCAGGGTCAAAGGTCTCGTCAGTCTTTTTTTTCCGTATCACCCCCGAGCCGAATGACTCCTCCCCTCTTGGATGTGCCTGAAAGATCAGACACGTCCATCTGCACTTAAACCTCTCTCCCACTATGTTGGTGCGTGGAACTGACAAAGATCCAATGAAGGAACAGATCCTCTCTGATTGATTTGCACTGTATCGATGTGAACTGGACCAGACGGAACAAGTGTCTCCTCTGCTCGTATTTTGAATATTCATCAGTTTGACCTTTGACACGTATTTCTGTGAATGTCCGATTTTTTTTCCTCAGTAATTCAGCATGAAGCTGCAGTGAAGTCTTAGATACACATGTTTCATATTGTTTCGTATGTCCGCATATTTTATGAAATCTTTTTTTCCCTCTCCGTGTGCGTCAGACAAGCACATGCAGCGATTATCCAGGTCACTGCAGCCATTCATATGATCACTCACAGGCACATGGATGAGGACACCTGCATCACGGCGGTGTCGTATCTATCTGTTCAGAGGAGTGGTCAGCGCTCGGCTAAAGGTCCAGTGTGTAAGATTTAGGTGAAATTATTTCCATTTCTGTTGCCTGACGTGAAATCCGAAATATAATTATTCGGATGCTTTGGGAAGCTTGAATGTACAACTTGTCATTTTCATGACTGTAAAATGAGCCACGTGTATTTACATTAGGAGCAGATCCTCTCTGCGGCGCCACCATGTTTGTACAGGAGCCCAGATTGGACAAACTAAACACCCTTTGACTTTAGACTACAATGGAAGGCTGCCATAGGTTCTCCTGTGCAACATCGCCACTAGATATCACTAAATGCTACTCAACCTGAACCTTTAAAGGTGCAGTGTGTATGATTTGGTGACATCTAGAGGTGTAGTTGCATGTTGTAGCCATCACCTCACCCTCACCTGTTCTGAGCCCGCAGGAGAACCAATGGTAGACTTCGATCGTCATTAAAACTCAATAGATGTTTAGCACGTCCACTCTGGGCTACTGTAAAAACATGGCGGCTCATTTAAGGGTAATGGAAAATAAACAGTACATTTACGTGATTATAAATTCATTTAAATGTTAGCATGTCATTATTTTGTAATATTTTTAGCAGTGACAACAATGATGGAAATCTTACACACTGCACCTTTAACACTTACAAGAAATAACAATGAATGCGCAGCAGCATCGTGACATGGACTTAAGAGGACATGTTCACCGCTGGGCGTCGATTTTGAATTTTCCTGACGCTGATGATCGTCTCTCTCCATCCGGGTCGTTTACTTTGCCGCCACCGTCTCGTACAAGCGAAGCAGGTGGAGCACCGAGCTTCCTCTGCTTGGTTTGGCATGAGCGAAGAGCCGATGCCTCTCCGGACACCGGTGTTGATACAATCGAAAGGAGACGATGCAACTCGCAGCACATCTGATGGGGACTCGTCCAAAGACTTCACAACCGTCTCTCACGCAAAGCGCACTTAACTCTCCTTCAGGACGGGCGGCTCACAGTGACTTTGGTCTTAACCTCTGACCCTGACACGCGGACCAGTGTTTGTACCTGTGGACCAGCATTCCTGCTGTATTTTTATACATTTTACACCTACACGTTTATTTCTTTATTTTAGCGAGTGGGCCTTTTTAATGTTTTATTTCCGTAGCAGCCGCGCTCTGTTTATCGTCCGGAATTTTTTATTTTATTTTATTTTTTAAAACATTTTTAATTCCCCTCCCTGGACCAAACAAGGACGTTGTAGGGGGCGGGACGCGGCCGTGATGCTGAGATATCCATACTGTGCAATTGGACACAGGTTAAGCGCAACCAAAGTTTATGAGAACAATGTGCTGTACGTCCCAGGACTGGCACGGCTTAAAGAACTTCAAAGTCTTTGAAGAGTTTGTGAATGTTTCTCTGTCTGTCCAAACAGTCCAAGTGCACCCAGAGCGCCGGACGCACGTATAAACAAATTCATTTCTCCAAAGCAAAAAAAAGAAAAAAAAAAGAACGACACGCCTTCTATTTATACATTTGCATTCTGCCTTTGAAGTGCTCTTTGCATGTCTAACACAGTTGTGACGGTGCTATAGGTTATTTTGCTAATACAGTGTGTTTGATCTTTTCTCTCTTTACGTCAGATCTGCGTTCATCCGATTCTAAAAAACGTGGAAACACATGTCGGCGGGAAGGTAGATGGGTTTCGGCCCACGCCGGGACCGACGTCCTGCAGAGGACGAGAATTTTTCGAGAACATTCACAACGTCATCATATCTCACGTCTTAAATTTGCCTATTTTTTTATATTTGTGATCTTAAAAATGAAGCCCAGTCACACTTCTCAGAGACCAAATGATCAGCCCATGTGCCTTAATACAAACTGCAGTTTGATCAGAACTGTTCTTTCTTTGTACAGTGTAAATAATTATTTTGTTTTATCTTATGTCCAACCTTTGTCTTTTTCTACTTTTCCTATTTCTTAAAAAAAAAACTCAATAAAAGCCAATTGTATAGATTTGCAAAGGACGATGAATTGATTTCTAATGAGCTTCTCCTTCAGCCCTGTTCATGTTGTTATTGCGTGTTCTCCCAAACTAAACACAGGTTCCCCTGATGGTTGTTTAATTATTAAGAAAACTCTGGTGAAACAGAAATCAGGCGGCGGACTGTTCAAAATGAATCCTTCACGCTGCGGCTGTAAACACTTTATCATCATATTTCCACTTTTTTACAAGAAACACGCCGAGTTTCTTTTCTTCTTTTTTTTTCTTTCATCCTTTATTGAAAATACTCACAGCGAGTTTTGCACAGAGATTTAAAAGCTGCAGGAAAAAGCAGACAAACTCATATTTTTCATTCTTTTAAAAGGAACACGGAGGTTAACATGAGCAGATGTTGCGGTAGTGGCTGAACTGGGATCAGTGGTTTTCATGGGGGGAACGTATTTTTCAGGAATACAGAAGCAGAGTAGAAGTGATACAGTGTGCGTACGCTACAATTCACAAACAGATACACTTTTAAAAAAATCAAAAATACAAAATACACAGCAAGCTATCCAGTAACTACAGCACAACACAGGAGAAGATCTGCGCCCCACTCCTCCCTCTCCTCCACTTCCCACAAGTCTTTGGGGCCTTGGAGCGCCAGAGCGATAATTAGCTTATTAACATTTTAGCTGTAAACATTCATTGGCTGTGACCGCCCTCCGACCATCGCTGTGCCGTCAGTCAGTCGTCGTAACGTCTCTGTGTGGCATCCATGGTTTTCACGGTGTTACCCAAAGGCACTCGAACCAGCAGCCATTTTGTTTCATTGTCACCGCAGGCCAGCTGTTTGTTCCTTAGTTTGTTTCTTTGGTTGTTTTTTTGTTTTTGTTTTTGAAATCAAGTTCACAATGTTCGGCGCTCGACCTCGGCGTCTGCTCCTCGCCGGCGTTGTAGAAACGCGGCGGCGGTCGAGTCGAGCACGTGTCCAGAGAAAGAGGAGGAAGATCAGAGATGAAAAGAAAAGAGGGGCGGCAGCTGGTGAAGCAAACGTCGGGAGAATTTTCCGTTTGTTGGGGGGGTTTTCTGCAAAGACAAAAGAAAGACGCGGGGTGAGACGACGAGGTCGTAGATAAGAGCAGAAGGTGACGACAACTGGTGTGTTTACAAACAAACAAATGTGGACAACACTTTTCTTCTTTCTGCCAACAAGCAAACATTTCATCTGAGCTGCTTCTCTGTAATTAGAGAGAGAGAGAGAGAGGGCGAGCGAGCAGTGGCTGCGTGTTGTGGGTGTCACATGACTTTCATTATGGCTCCAAAGCATCAACATGCTAACTGACAGGAAATGGTTTTAATGCTGGACGCTGCATTCGGCCGCATTTATTTGTATGAAGAAATATGCTGACTCACTATTTCTCGTATATGTTTTGACATGGTGACTCACCATAGTAAATGTATAAACAACAACTACTCCATTTTGTTTTTGTGCAAACGAAAAGTATATTCTGACAGTTTTCACATGTAATGAAAGAATCTTTTTTCAAACCATTATGAACAACCTCTTCACTTTTACTTTTATTTTATTTCTCTTTTTTCATTGCAGTCAAAGACTTTTCTTCCATTTTGACACTTTGCAGAGTCCTCCTGTGGGCCCGGATGGGACCTCTGGTGGGCTGGTTTTGGGCCCTGGGCCGTATGTTTGACACCTGTGATATTTACCCTGTATTTCCACATATACACTCTTAATTATTATTATGACAAATGTGTGGATTTTTATTAAGGTTAATATGACAATTTGTACAAATTTCACACAATCAGGTCTTATTTTTTTTATTTTCTCATAAACCCTAAAATGTATTTAGCTGTATTATCATTCTGTTTTACAGATTAGATTAGATTAGATTAGATTAGATTAGATTAGATTAGATTAGATTAGAGTGGGTAAAATATTCCTTGTTGCCATTAAAGGGAAATTCCTTTTGTATCGGTCAGGACCAAACCAGTTGATTCCTTATTTAAACCCAAGTAGTGGCAGAGTTCGCCGTCCTTGCCTTGAATCCAGATTGTTTTTATTTCAGATTATAAATAACACCATTGATGCTTTATCATTTTAACATCTGAGACTCATCCTGCCTTTTTTTAAACTGCTGTGTTAAACCACACGTTGCCACCCCTGCAACTGTCTGAGGAGGCCAAACACACGGCAGGCACATGTCTATACACACACACACGCACACACATACACACACACACACACACACACACTCACACACACAATTTCCACCTGCACTCGGCAAATGAAGATGAGTATCAGAAGCCACAAACTCTGGACGAGGCTTTTAGTGTTTTTCTGTAACGCAGATGAGCTGCAGACGACTTCTCACATCTGGTCTCAAATCAGTGAAGAGCCAGAGCCAGAGATTTGATAGGTGCAGAGGAGCTTCCAACAGCTGATCACTTCAAACTGTAACACACACACACACACACACACGCGCTCGGATGCAGCCGAGCCAGAGGTTCCGGTGGAGCAATGAACAGTGACAGACATTTTGATTGTTCTATAAACAGAAGGGAGAGTTTTGATTTTTCCAACTCAAACAAAACAATCGACTCATTGTGAACGTCTCCTGCTGAGCCAGACACACACACACACACACACACACACACACACACTGCACATGAGGGACAGTATTTGCTGCTTTACTACAGAGAAAGTAAAAATCACAGGGACACCTGTGAATAGTGGGAGGCCTCGTAGAAACATGTATCTGTCAATTTCCTTTGGGTGGAAATGTAACAGAGCGGTTGTAATGAACCACCATACTGCTCATCCACCTTTAATTATCTCTCAAATATTTCCTCAAAACCAACATTTGACACCAACTGCAAAGAGTGGAGCTGCTTTCTCCGTCACTTGAATATAAGGAGCTTTCAGATCCGAGAGAACTTTAAAAGCAGCTGCGTTTCAACGTGTCTCATCAGCGCCCCTCTCTCTCTCTACTTCGTCGTACATCTGAGTTCAAATGGCTGTGACACACACACAGAGCATGACGGTGCAGTAATGCATGCTGATTGGATGAAGGCAGATCAAACCAATCAATGACCGATTTCCTATTCACCACCATCTACATCATTTACAGCCATAAAGTGAATGAAAGTATTTGAACCACGTGAAAAGAATCTAAAGATGAAACCTAAAAGCCAATTGACAAACGTTTGGTTCTTTTCTCCGCTCCTTCAATCATTTTGTTGGAATGATCAAGTAAAACTTCCAACGACGCTGCAGCTCCACATTTTTCATCACCTCTGCCTGAGTGACTGCAAAGTCAATAACAACATATACTGTATCCATGTTTAATAGCACTCTCTCTCTCTCTCTCTCTCTCTCTCTCTCTCTCTCTCTCACACACACACACACACACACACACACTCACACACACACACCAGCATGCACACTCCTGTGTTTGAAGTTTTCCCGACTCCCCCCTAAACTGCTCTCCCTCAGCACCAGGCCTTCAGATTCGTTCCCTGCAGAGCTGATGACAACAGGCAGAGCAGAGCAGACAGAGTGGATGCTGGGTAATAACCACTGTGCTGCGTTCAAGGACACTCAGCTCCACGTGCAGGGGCCTTGACTCTCCATCCCCCAGCGCTGGCTGGAGCCCTCGGCGTCTGCTGCAGAGGCCGCCAGAGGTTTTTACAATAACGCAGGAGTGGAACACCTGCAGTGTGCACATGGCCTGCGGCTGCTCTCGTGCGTGCGTGCGTGCGTGTGTGTGTGTGTGTGTGTGTGTGTGTGTGTGTGTGTGTGTGTGTGTGTGTGTGCGTGTGTGTGCGTGTGTGTTCTCACAGATCTGTGTTAGCGTGCATATCTGTGAGCAACATGTTTACCTTGACCTGATTACAGTTGTGTATTCACTCCAGCACAGATGCACTCATCCCTGAAACTCGTCATGTTCCCTTCCCTCACTTTTTGTTTATTTATTTATTTATTTATTTGTTTACGTATTCTAATGTCCCCTACTTATCTCGTACACTTTATTTTGAAGGACTCCCTGACTTCCTGCCGAAAACTCATACCAGGAGAACAACGAGATAAAAATCACCAAAACAACAACTGTGAGCGCGTTCCAGTTTAGCAACCCACAGATGTGTATACACACACACACACACACACACACACACACACACACACACACACAACGCACACACGCACACACGCGCGCACACAAGCACACAGGCTAATTAAAGCCCAGCACACAACACGTGCACAAGTACACACCAGTGCACATGTATGTGCGCTGACAGGCCCATGTGCCTGACCCCAACCCTGGTACACACACCTTCCTAATACCTCACAACTGTTTCCAATCTAAAGGTTCCTGCTTGTCTGGGCCCCGGCGGGGCCTGATTGCACGATACAAGATCCTGGGGAGAGAGAGAGAGAGGGAGAGAGAGGGAGGGAGAGAGAGAGAGAGAGAGAGAGAGAGAGAGAGAGAGAGAGAGAGAGAAAGAGGCTGATGTGACTACTCTTTTTTCACTCTCCCTTTCTTTCTTTCTTTCCCTCCTCCTCCTCCTCCTCCTGCTGCTGTTGGTGTTGTTACCTGTGCAGCAGGAATCTGGTGTCTGTTAAAAGAACCAGAGGCTGAGTGAAGTGGATCCGACAGATTATGCAGAAAAACATTTGTCATGGAGTCTTCAGTCAAACGGAAGCAGCAGAATCCAGACTCAGCCTGATCATGCTTATTTGACTTCAGCAGGACGAGAGAAGCACTTTGAATCTCTTCAGGCTTGGTTTTATTTGTGTGTTTGTTTGTTTGTTGTGTTTGTTGGTCAGGATGTTGTGGCCATAGATTAAGTCAGTGTTTTCAGTCTGAGGTTGTTTTTTTCTTTGATGTGTGTTTTGTTTTTTTACAGTAATGTTTCTAAATATAGAATTAATGCAATTAATGCAAAAATTAATGTATTTTTATTTTTGTGTAGTCATTTCTAGTTTTTATTTTCATTTTTTTATCCTGAGAATTCATCTTCATTCTCTTGATTTATTGTAGTAAAAACTGTTCACGGGATATAAGTTAAATATTTTTGATTTTTTTTTTAAATATAGTTTTATTCAAAGAGAAATGATTCTCTTGATAACGTCTTCAAGCGTCAAGCTGCCTGAAAACATTTGATGTGTTTCCGTAATATAATGTTTGTTGTGTGAGTAACAAAATCTTTATAAAGTTTAATGTAACAACAATCGTCTAAACAATAACTAACAATTAATATGTCGCATTTTACTGAATTGGCAGTAAATAAGAGATTAAATGGTCAAAGTTATCACATGTGAATTACATGATTGGGAACAACTGAAGAGAAAGTCATTTACTTGCACTGACTGAAATCATCAATAAAATTACTTTAATATTAATTTAAACAAATCTGGTCCTCCTTAGAATTTGACTAAACACGGTGGGTGACATTTTGGATCTTTGTTGTGTTCCTAGAATCTTTTTACAATTGAGTGCAAAATACACGATTTTTGAATTTGTCAAATAACATTTTTTAAAATTTTATTTACAATTTTTTTGCACCAATCCTGAACTCTGCATTTCTCACAATACGTTTTTTAAATCAAAAATGAAAATATCAAGTTGATAGTATCTCTTTGTGTTTTTGTCACATTTTTGAAAACTAAAAACAATCAATTTGAGAATCAATAAATGAGAATAAAGAGAGAAGGACGAGCAGCTCAGATGAAACATCACAAGATCACATGACAATTGCAGATGTTTGATGTGTGTGTGTTATGATTTTAGCACACACACACACACACACACACATTAGTGTATATTTGTGTGTGTGTGTAGGCCTCTGTGAGTTGTGTCCATACCTGGTGGTGGGTCGGGGGGGGGGGGCGGCAGTGGAGCGTCTCGGTGCACTGGACTAAACTGTGGGACTGGGAGGGAGGAAGAGTGGAAACAATGCAGAGGGAGAGAGAGAGAGAGAGAGAGAAGGTTTGGATGCACATGTTCTGTGGGTGTCAGAGGAAGTGGTGCATGTCACCGGAGCGAAAGCATCAGAGACTGAGCGGGATGAGAAACGTGCGCGGAGGTCGCGAATGAAAAGGTCAACAGCCCGGACCAGGGGGCCCGGACTCGGGGGTCGAGGGGTCACAGACACAGACGGAGGTGTTGGGGCGGAGGCGTGGACACGAGAGGGTGCAGGAGAAAAGGCTGGAGGGGGGCGGGGGGGTCCTAGTGGCTGGTGGACATGGCCCAGGCCCCTTCCATCCTCCACACGGAGAAGGCGTAGCTGAGTCTCTCGTGGGCCAGGTAGTTGCAGCTGGCCAGCTTGGCGTCCATCTCGTCGCTCTGCAGCACCTGGTACAGGAAGTCGATGTAGCGCGAGGCCAGCTTCAGGATCTGGATCTTGCTCAGCTTGTCGGACGGTAACGTGGGGATGATCTTGCGCAGGGAGGCGAAGGCGTCGTTCAGCGACTGGGTGCGCTGGCGTTCCCGCACGTTGGCGATGACGCGCTGGGAGTGGAGGTCCTCGAAGGGCTGGTCCGGCCGGGGGCCCAGCGGCGTGGGCGCCAGCGACACCACCGCCTGGGGGCTCTTCTTTGGCCGCTTGGGCCCGGTGGGCAGGAGGCTGCTGGGGCTGCCGGTGCTGCTCTCCTCCGCCTGACACAGCGTGTCCTTCTTGGGGTACGGGGAGCGCTTGCGGTTCCCCCCCTGGAGGCTCTTCTTGGAGCCCCTCTCCAGCTCCTCCTCGCTCGCCCCCAGTCCTCCTTCGGGGGAGTTGGTGCAGGACACCTCTTCTCTCATGGCGCCGTCCAGCACGCGCTTCCCGCAGTCGGCCGCAGAGTCAGGACGCAGCACGGCTCCGCTGTGGCCGCTCAACCCCCGGCGCTGACGGCTTCGGCAGACCCTTGGACTCGACGAGCTCTCGCAACCGAACTCGCTCCCCCCGTCAAACAAAGTTACGGCAGCTGACGCTCCATCTGATTGGACGTGGGCCCGGCTGCTCCGCTTCCCGCTTCACCTTGTTAAATTTCTCACTTTCACATTCCCCTCTCGACCTGGCAGACGGAACAACAACAAACCATCTGACAGGCAGGTCCACCTCTGCCTCTTTTATACCTAAACGCTAACCCAGTGTCTGCGGCTGCTCCTCATTGGCCCGGCCGACTCGCAGAGGGCGAGGTCCGCCCCCGACGCAAGCGGGGGAAGCAGGAAGAGAGCGTCGGCTGGGCGGGTGATGGAGCGAGGGGGTAAGTGGTTCCCCCAGCCAATGAGGAGTGCCGTGTCTAATGTTGCAGAGATGTCGAAGGCTTTATGGGTTCCAGATTTGAGCTGGAGCGTCAACGTGCATGCAGCCGTGTGTCTGCATTCTTCTTCATCAATTCACTGGCAGGGTGGACATCAGACTCAAATGTACATTTCCAACTGCGCGCGCTTTGATTCGAGCGCTCACGCCGTACCCATTCTTGTCGTTGTTTTCATGATTAAACACCCTGATAAACTTTGCCCTACAACAACCGAAGGTAGAGGTCATTAATCATTTGTGCTGACGGAGCAAATTTTGTTTCGCCTTCAACGGTCATGTCGGCGGATGCACCTCGCTGATGAACCAGGCTGTGAAACGCAAATCTGTTGAACTGCGGGTCACAACATGGCCCCCCGCTCAATGACAATACTGTGGATTAAAAGAGTCGATTTACGAGTCAAATAATGCTCTTTATGATGTGGAACGCATGTTTAGAAACGACAGTGAGCGTAACTTGTTGCCATGACGGACGGTAAAGTGCTGCAAATGGAAAAAGGAAAAGGGGGCAAGTCTCCATAAATCTGCTCGGCGGCGGCGGCAGAACCTGTGAGGTTGTGAGAGCGTGAATCCCGCTGAGACCTTTCTCCTCGCGCATCTGTGCGACGCTGATCTCCTTTAAACGTCTCAACACCTGAGCCGCCGCTCCTTCGACTTCCTCTGTGAACAGAAAGTCTGTCGCCGCGCGCTGACGTCAGCTGTTTGTGCTCCTCTCCTCGGAATCAGGAAAGCAGCGCAGACGGGACCCCGAGTGACCCCTGACCCCCGGGTGGCCCGGTGACCCGGCTCCGCAGAGGTGAGGGAGCACCTAATTGTGCCATCCATGGCCCCGAGGCAGCGCCGACACATGTTCCACCTCCACCGACCCGCTCTTACGCACTGTTTCTGACACAGCAGGAAGGGGCCTATCTGCAGAGTGACAACGTGCGGCTCAGGGGGCCCCACTTTTCTCAGGCTCCCTAATCGGACCGGTGACTAATAAGTGTTGCGCAAACGCACCTTTGAATCGGTTTCCCAACACTGCGTCTGTTTATACCTTCAGTGTGTCACGCTGACTCATGTGCACATCACTGCAGAGAAATCCAGTGGGGAGATTTCCACGTTTCCCAGTTACAGAAACCCTGTGTTTTATTTTTTTGATGACAACATCCTGAATGGTTCTCTGCACGTCAACACCTCCCAGACATGTTTTTCACAAGCGTTGATCCGTCCCGTCATGTTTCCAGAACTTCCCTGAAACTCTTTTGTGTATTTACGGATATTTCACGGGTAGTCGCCAGATCTCGAATGGTCCTCAACAAGCTGCTTGACAGCTCGGAGGCCGAGGCTTTGGGTGTGATCGTGGCCGCATGTGAAGGGCCCCGCGTGTGTGCGGAGGGGCTCAGAAGATCTTTGATGAGCCCCATGATTGCGCTGGTTTACATTTCATTCTGAGAGCGATGCTAAACGGAAAGTAGCCTGATCCCAGTTGGGTTCAATCAACTTGAAAAGAAAGAAGAAAGAAAGAAAAAAAAGACAGAAAACTCATCTGGCCATCAAAGCCGGGCCGAGGACAGAGACAGTGAATGATACTTGGTCGTATTTACATAACAGGCCGCGTCAGCTCCGGCATTAGCCGGCATTAGAGGACTTATTGGGAGCTCCGGTGGAGACGGACAGGAGGGACAGGAAAGTCATTGTTGCGGTGGCTAATCTCAGGACGCTTTACCTCGCGGAGAAAGCGTGGCGGCGTGCCACTGCCGCCGCCGCCGCCGTGGAAAAAGTGAGCTAACGAATCGAGTAGTCCGACAGGAATGTCATGGCACACTAGGAGAACAGAAGGGGAGAAGAAAAGGAGAGAATGGAGAGAAGAATAGGAAAAGGAGAAGAAAGAAGCGGGAGAACAGGGGGAAAAAAGTGAGGCTGTCCAAACAGAACCAGATGCAGGAGTGTGGAGGCGCGTTTGATCTCCGTCCTCATCGGCTGATTGATGTTGCACATTTCATTTCCTTGTCAGAGTCTTGACATAATGTTTCACTAAACACTCAGGTCCTGCTCTCCTCTTGGTTCGCCCTCCAACCGGGTCATAATTAACCCTCTGCAGGGCCCAGAATAGATTAGATCAATGTATATCAATATATATTGGCTTACGCGGACACATGGGGGAGTGCGATATCAAAGAAGAGCGATGTATTGTCTATTTCTGTCTCCGCACCAGATGGTCCGGCCCCAACTGAAATACGGCGCTGCCGTGCTGAAACTTTGAAGTCATGGCGGTGGGGGGGGGGGGGGGGGGGGCTGAGGAGCAGCAGGGGGGGGGGGGGGGGGGGGGGGGGGGGACAGTTCATAATGCCGTCAGTTCAATTATCGTCATTCACCAAGAGGTCGCAGCGCCTGGCTGACGTAGGAGCGCACCGGTGTGACCAATCAGAGGTGATGTGTTTGGAAATCCACCAAAAGGACCCAATCATTGAATTCCTCCTCACCTCCACCCTGGGAGTTTCTTCACCCGCCCGGCCGGCGTTATTGATGTTTGCACACACCGTGCCCTCCTCCTCCTCCTCCTCCTCCTCCTCCTCCTCCTCCCCCTTCCCCTCCCCCTCCCCTCCCTCTCATCTCCATCCCTCCATCGCTCCATCCCTCCTGAGGAGCCTGTAGTGGCACAAAAAGGCAGCACATCTGGGACCCATTTCCCCCCCTGGAGAAGCCCTTCCTGTGGGGTATCCACTTAGAGGGGTTCGGGAGGAGCGGGGCGAGGGTGGGGGGTGGCGTGCTGAGGGGTGAAGGTATAAATGTTGGGTGGGGGATGGTGGGGGTGGGGCTGGGTGGAGGCGGGGTGGAGGTGGGGGTGGTGGGGCGTCTTAAAATCAAACAAGTGTGAAAGCAAAAGTCAACATGTTGATGATCAAACACAGATTTATTTTTTTGGAGGAGTTGATCAAGGTGAGGGAATCAAAGTACTACAAGTATGAGTGATACCACATAATACTGCTGTGATGAAGTATGTGATGAATGTGTGAATTTTGTATTTTAATGGAATATATCTATTGTAGTGTATTTTTAAGATGTAGGGTTTCACATTTCCGCGCTTTTTTATTATCATCTAATCTACCCAGTAACTAGAGGGAGAACTGGTTCAATTATCCAATCAGAGGCAGGTAGGATTAGACCCCGCCTCCTTCAATCAGAGTAGCACCTGTGTCTAATGATGTTGTTGCTAACACATGCTGCATCAGGCAACTCCTGGTGAGTACTTGTTCTTTTAATACTCCCAAAATGATTAAAAGCAAGAACTTACGTTATGATTACAAGTTCAAGCTGCACTTTTACATGAGTGAAGTTGTGTTGCTTTATTTGTACTTTGTACTTTAAAGCTCAGGTTGGTAATCTTGGAGAAGTCAGCAGTCGTTGGCTTCACTTTGGTGTATGTTTCACCGTGGTTAATGGGACATGAGGACGATTTCAGCAAATGAAAGACTGCCGGTTACCAACCCTGTCTTTAAGCGCAGTGTTTGAGATCTCCCTTCACCACTCTACTGTCCTTATGTTTGTGGAACAAGGAGCTGGTTGGGTTAGCAAGAGTTTAGCTTAGCCTAGCTTAGCTAAAAGACCCGAAACATTAAGACTGGCTGCACCTGAAAGCAACAATGTGATGAACAGTTAGAAATGATAACGTTTTATTTGACATTTAGTAAATGTGTAAAGTGTGTAAACCATTGTATCACCATTTTACTCTTTTACATTGCAAAGCAGACAACCCTTGGCTTTAGCACCCAGCAAAATGTATTCAGCTAGCTGCTAGCTTTAGCCTTATTGTAAAGACTCTCTCTCTCTGTGTATGTGTGTGTGTGTGTGTGGGTAGAGCAGATTGGCAGTGTTTTTATATCAAAATTCTTATCAACATTGAAATTACTTCCTAAACTCTGCTTGTTGCTTTTCCATTCAGAATGACATGAAAAAACACAGATGTGATTTGACACACTTTCAGAATCTTTACTCACTGATCACCTTTAATCCCATAATAATCTGTGCTCTCCCTCTGATAAAGTGAAATGATGCAGATGAGATGAGGTGAACAGCATCTCATCAGACCATCATGAGGTGAGATTGTTTAGTCAGACGTTTGTAGTTTTTTTTTCACGTAAAAACCATAAATCTACATTTAAAAACACTTGTCTCTCTCGCTGTGAGCGAGCCCGTGTTATTCTAATTTAGTCCTGCCTTATCTTCTCCAGCTTGGCCGTAATTTATCATAATATTTAGTGCTCAAGCTTCCTTCAAATGTCCCTGCTTTCATGTGTAATTTAGCCAATATCCTGCTCTGGCTCTGATTACAGTGTTTAAGAACAAGGGTCCGTCCATGGCACATTACACATACACGCACACACGCCCCAGTGGAGCGCACAGCTGAGCTGAGGGATACAGTTCACTGGGCTGGTGTTGCCGGGCAGCAGGTCAGCCTCCATAATGACTGGTGAGCCTTATTGAGGAAAGGCCTGTGAAGAAGCAAGGCATGATGGGTAGAAGCTGACATCCTGTTGGCAGACTGTGCATCATGTGCAGTCAAGATGAGGCTCAGGGCTTTATTCCCCAACAATGAAGAAGAACTTGTTTATAGCAGGAGATATTTTCTTTAATTTACGACTCAACATGTTAATGGTTATTTAGTTTCATTAGCACCGTTTGAGTTTCTTTGCAAATGAAACTATTGAATTCGGGTCTTGTCATTTTGAACACAGTGGAAGTTGATGTGAGTAGATAATGGGGCATTTTATGGATTTGTCAGCAGACAAAAATGACAAATACTCCTCTATTGATTATTTATTTTTGGAATATATGACATTGTTCTTCCTTTTGTTTGTACACCAGTGTGCACATAGGAAAAGTTAAAAGGGTCTTACGCATTGACAAATATGATAAATTAAACTGCTTAAAGGTACAATGTACAGGATTTGGTGAAGTGTCCTGTTGCAGCTGAAAACCCTCCCCTTAGCCTTTTGTGTGTGTGTGTGTGTGGGGGGGGGTGCGTGTTGGGGGGGGGGGGGGGGGGGGGGCAGCTGTGGCTGGGAGGTTAGATGAGCTGCCCTCAAAGGTTAATATCCTCGGGAAAGACACTGAACTCCATATTGTCCCAAGCACTCATAGATAAACAATGCTGCAAATAGATGCACAGTATGAATGTTTATGTGAATATAAAGTGCTGGGGGGGGGGGGCATTACACATGAAGGGGGATCATCAAGACCTGATAAAGCACCATATTGTGACTACCAACCATTTACCATTACTTAAAAGTTAGCATCACCAGTAATACTTACAAGCAGCGTACAATTTTCGCCCAGAGAGTTTTGTGTTCTGTGTGTGTGTGTGTGTGTGTGTGTGTGTGTGTGTGTGTGTGTGCGTGTGTGTGTGTGCGTGTATGCATGTGAGGGTTCTCTTGAATGCTGCATCATATCATGTCCACATGTGCAAACAGCAGGTCACAGGATCTGGGGGTGTATGTGATAATGTGAGATGTGGCGACTCCTAATAATAACAGCTGGACAAAAAGGAGGTGAGAGAAACAGACCTGTGCGTGTTTATCAGACCCCACGTGATAAGTGTTTGTGAACAGGCTGGTGGGGGAAACAGTGATGTTGCACAACTCTAAATATAGCAAATGATCACATGACCATAGCGCTGAGTCAGCCCTTCACATTCAACATGTTGGGTTTGCACACACCAATAAGGTGAGTCAGCAGATTCTCGTTGACCATGTGGCTGAAAACCCCTGTTTCAGCGTAAACCTCAACAATGAGCTTATCAAACCGCAAGGCTGTTGCTCAGAGGAGAACGTCCATAAAACGCGTGCACCTGAAAGATATAGACGATGATGTCACTTCGCTGTTGGGGTTCGCTCAACTCTCCCTGCAAACCTTTCCTCGTTTCAAATATAAGACCTTCTCTCTGCTCGGTCGTTGCTGGAAATTCAAATTCCGTCGTAGAAGAAAGAAATCGCAAACCCCCATAAACCACAAATCAATTTCTTTTGATAAGGGCCTGGCAGGGAGTCAAATGCTGCTGACTCCAACCGTATACACTTCAAATAGTGGTTTCTGGAAACAGTGTCAACCTGGGATCTGTGGAATTAAGCTCCATCACGCGTCCGGGCCCCGGGAGAGGGACGGTGCAGCCCTGTGTGTGCAAAGGTGCACAGGAATGCTGCATTTCTGCAACAGAGCCACCGCATTAGGAACATCAACAGAGCCAGCTTCAAAGGGCTACGCCTTCACATTGAATCAATTCCCATAGATTAGATGACCTTACCAAAGTTACATTGCGCTAACGTTTCTTTATGGGTTCTCAAATCCCTCGCTCTGGTTCTGGTTCCCCCTGTGAAGCCACTTCAAACAGCCTCTGCCATGGCATATCCCTTTGTGCTCTAAAACAGCAAATATGTGTCTCCCTAAAATGTTTCAGATGCAGGCTCGCAGTGGTCCCAGAGGCGTAGACGGCACCATGCACGGAAAACACAAAGAGTCCAGGCAGGGAGGGATGGAAACAATGGCTGGAGTGTGAGTGGGTAGGTCCACTGTTGCTCTGTGTCGCTCCGCACCTATTTGTTGACACGGCATTTGATGTCCTCTACCTTTTAAACTCGGCTAATGTGCCGCAGACAACACGCAGACGTGGACTCAAGGAGAGAGTGCGACTCTCGGTTGAGTGATAGGTGAAGATGGACAAAATGGACAAAGTGTGGGAGAAATGCAGCAGCGGTAAATCAGTGAGGGGAGGAGGAAAAGGAGCGGGAGAAGGAGGAGGAGGAGGAGGCGGTGGGCTGTAAAGGTCCAGAAACATATGTTTCAGTTTGTAAATAAAACAGTAAATTGCGATGGATATTGCTTAAATATCTGTGGGCTTTTTACCACACTTTGCGGAAGTTCTTCGGAAATCATTCAGGGACGGCCTCCTCTGAAATGCCAAGGCAGCTTCTTAATGTCAGAGGCCATCTGGTTCTCCAGCAATTCAAGATGTTTGCTTTTCATTCGGCATTTTCCCCCTCCTCCTCCTCCCTGCTTCTTTTTTTAGATCAAATGTTTTGCTTTTTGTTTTATCCTCACCATCGTTTATATTTCGCAACCAACAGTATGCAGCACAGACACAAACCTGTGAGTCCTTCTCCGAATTTGTTTGAAAGTAAAAAAAAGCAACAAAAATAACACCTTCACAATGATAGTTCTCTTGTAGTTGTGATTTTATCTCTGTTTTACAAAACCTACCAGGCTGCGTGTTTGAGGTATGATGTCATTTTAAATGGAAATGCAGGTGTTGTGAGACCCAGTGGGACAGTACCACGTTTATGTTACATCAAGAGGAGCGCTACAAAATCCTGAATAGAACAATTCAGATTGTGATAAAGAATGACATCATCGTATTCTGCCTTTGATGGATGTCGGTCCATCACTGCCAGTTGTTCAGCTGATGAACTTTAAATAACCAACAGTATTTATAGAACAGGAAGATGAAGCATATCGGTCTGTCATTTGTGTAGAAGTAGTAGGAACATACTGTAAAATGTTATTATTATTATTACATTGTGAGTGAAAAGGTTCTGCATTCAAGAGCTTATTCAAATAAAAGTAGAAATGTCGGTGAAATGTAAGTATAACAAAGTCAAAATGAAAAAAAGTGAAATGTTTCAAATGATTCTTTTTTAATATCTAATTAATCATACAGTGAAACAGCACCTTAATCCAACACATTGCTGAGATATATATATGTATATATACTTTTAATGCAGAACTTTAATCGAACCAATCGAGTGTTGCCACTTTCAGTAGAGTGAATGGTCTCAGTACTTCTTCCACCAGTCTGTTATTTGAGCTAATGGTGACAGTTGACAGTTACTGTGTGTTAGTGTGTTCACAGGAACCGGTTTTAGAGCAGACAGGTGGACATGTGGTCATCCATGACCAGTTTCATGTATTTAGATATCCTATTGTGCGGTGAGAAAGTGTGACTAACGGAGAGAAATCGTTGCTTGTTGTGTTGCCGATTGTTTTGGTTACTTTTCCTAAATCCAAGTGAACAGGGTATTTAGTGTATTTGTGTTGTTAAAAAAGTAGAAACTGTTGTTTCCAGTCTCAGCACTCTGCCAGACTGCCAGTCAACACTCGAGACAACTTCCTTCCTTGATTCGAGTAGAAAGCAGGCCCATAATTGAATGAAATGAGAGCCCTCCCTCTCTTTACATACCACACAAACAACACACACTTGTGCACACACACACACACACACACACACACACACGCAAACACACACATTTTACAGGATGGTGTATAAACTTAATGGGATGCATTTGGTTCCAAAGCCCCCAGCTTGCTCAGTGGAAAGTGAGCTGGCTTGTTTTTCAGTTTCTTAATGTTGAAGTTTATAACGGCCAGATAAAAAATGTTGCCATGGCGACTTAACCACAACATCGCAATTACCTTGATGCAGTGAGACTCTAGGGCCTCACAAACAAACCATTGTAAGACAATTAAGATACAAGAAATGCCCTGAAAACATATAGCAAAGGACACTGCCAAGCACCAAAGAGACTTGAATAATAATGATGATGGGGTTGCTCCTTAAAGATCAAAGTTCCTGATGTGTCCAGTAAATAATTAAACACTTTCTCCATTATTCCACACACTACGGTGTTTTTTTTCTCTCTCTCTCAGCAGCTGCAGAGATGAAGTAAGGAAACACGTTTCCCTCCTGCAAACCAATCACATAATGACTTATAATAATGCACCAATAATTCCCTCACATATTTTTCACGTCAACTTCAAAGTGCTTCTATCGGAGCGGCTGCTACTTCCACATACACACACACAAAATCATACAGCAAAAAGCTCTCCGCCCCCACCTTCCCTTTGAGGGACAAAATAAAAATGTGGATGTATGGAATAATTGCCTCGACTTCAAAGTGCAGGTTATTGGTCTGCATTTACTGTCGCGATAGCAATGCTGTGGGGTGTTTTCTCTTCATAAACGTGGCTCGGGTTGGGTGGGAAAACCTGCCCATTCCTCTCATGGCACAAATCCCTGCTCTAATGCCCGACACTGACCCTCCTGACCCTTACTTGGGCGGGGGGGGGGGGGGGGGGGGAAAGAGAAGAATCAAGTTAGGCACCTTCAGTCTGCTTCCTTCACACTTTCTCATGTTACAGGAGGATAAGAAAATAATAACTTTGGGGGGGGGGGGTTAATGAAAAACAAAAGATTAAAAGGAACAGAAACTGTCAAATATGCTGACACATTCCTTCTTATAAAAGAGGAAGAGATAGCAGAGCAAAACTGCGGAGTCACTGCAGGGAATAAAATCACGCTGGATAATGTCAAAAAACAGACTTTATTCAAACGAGTCTCACAGACGCACTTCAATACAAACACACTTCATCAAATGTGCGCCAAGAATCAATTCACTTCTCACATGGCAATGGATGTTCAAAGGAAATAATGCGAAAATAATCTCATACAGCAACAACATTAAAGTACTTTGATGAGGACGATATCAAAATAACATAAAAACATCTGCAGTCTATCAAAGTCAAAATGTATTTTTAGTCAAACTGATTAAAAATAACATGAGAGGTATTCCTATAAATTACAAACTTCTCAAAGTTAAAAACCTGTTCAGTTTGGCTCATGTGAAACGACACAACTGCTTTCTCGCGGGAATTCAGCTGAGTTGTCGTTTGACCCTGATATACTCTGTGACTGTTGGTATGGACAACAACATTAAAGCTTTGTACGACTCAGCAGTCCTTGATTCGTTTGTACAACGTGTGAAGCAAATCACACATATCATCATTAACTGATACAAACAAGAGGGAATATCGCTTAGTTGTCATGGCCATGTACTGATCGTTATTACATAATGGAACAATAGTTCCCTCTAGTGGCTTAAGCTTGACACTGCGATTGATAATAACTATGTGGAAACATGGTAATTTCCCTTCAAGACCATAGCTCGGAAATTATTTGCTATGGAGAGGTTGGGCAAATGCATGTAAAGTAAAAGCTGTAAAGCACAAAAAGAATAATAAATCTTTTCACTATTGGACCAATGGTTCGTTCTAGTGGCAGAAGCAGGAAACAGCACCTGATAATAACCACAAAGGAATGAGGGGAGACATTATGGTTCACTTCAGGACTGTAGCTGAGTGTGTAATGCAGTAAAGATAACACCCTCACATACATTACAGTCTAGAATGTCTTTGTGGGGGGGGGGGGTGATGATGTTCGGACACAGCCGTGTTTCAAACTCCCCCTCCTCCCCCCTGATTCCTTGACGGGTGCTTTCTGTCCCTGGTACATCGTGGCACTCCCAGGTTCCAGGTCAGCACAGAGTGAGCTGGAGAGTCTGAGTGTATCATCGCTGGAAACTTCAGAAGTCACTGAGGATGCTGATATCGGCGAACTCCTTGCGGTAGCGGTGAGCGCTCAGCGAGAGAAGGAAGGACCACTTCAGGGTCATGAAGCTCCAAACGCATGAGAGATAGAGACTGTGGGGGTCGGTCAGGGCTGAGGAGGAAGAAGAATGTGAGATCTATAAGATCATAGACCACAACTCACTACAAGACATTAGAACAAATTCCTTTATACTGAGGTTTGGGCAGAAAGACTTTGAACTTTTTTCAGATCAGTCTTTTTAGCATATTGATCGTCAGTTCCTGGCTCACAGACTTGTTGGGATCAGGGGTGTAAGGATGTTGACATTGTTCCCTCACACCAAAGTCGGTGAAACACTTCCTGAACAGACCTGGGGGAAATGTATGAGACATTGTCCGGCTGCAACAGTAGGTGATTTTCCCTCTGGCAAACTTTGAAGCAAGTACTGTTTACGGCCAATCTCTGTTTACTGTCACTTTAAGGGTCCACTTCCCTGCATTGTAACCACGGGGCCTGGTCCCAATTCTTTGTGCCTGTTACATTCTCCATTGATAATAACTGACAATAACGCTTTTCAAGGAACTCACGGGCACTTTGAATAGAATTGTATTTATTTCTATTTTTTACTTTCCTGTTTTGTCAATTAAGGGAAGCTGTGTTAATTGTGCCAGGGTGTTCAAAGGGTGTTCTGTGAAATGTAAGAAGTCTGCAAGTTTAGTCGGCGAGGGTAAATTCCCTTTGCTTTCTGCATTCGCTTGACTTCACCTATCTTACCATATACTATGTTATATTCTCTGCTATAGTACATCAGAGGACATCAATACAAGTGCACATAAATATGTGGTGATCAATATAATCCCATGTAATAACTTACACTCTTTGTTTCTGATGGCGACCGACAGGAAGGTGATGAAGCCTATGACAGCGAGGAGAGAGAAGAAGATGCCGATGAAGAAAAAAAACTTCAGGCCCTTCAGCCAGGTCCTCCAGAAGTCCTGCAGGTACATCATGTGAGTGATGAGGGTCCAGAGAGCCAGCACACCTGACAAACACACACACACACACACACACACACTCACACAGTTAGAACTAAACCACAGCAATTTGCAACAAGTTCAGGAATCGCGTTTAAACAGGCAGCCACTGCTCTGCACATGCACGCACGCATGTACGAATGCATGGATGCACGCACACACACATACACGCACGTACACGCACGCACACACACGAACACACACATACACACGCGCGACACTTTCTGTTGCTCTCTCCACTTTTATTTACCTAAGTCTTGTAAAAGAGGGATAAAGGTTCTGAAAGCTCAAAACACCATCTTCAAAGCCTTTTGTTGCTTCCATGACAACAAACACTGAAGTCCAACAATGAGCAGATGTTGACAGTGTTCAAAGAACAATGTGGTCACAACTGACAATATTGTGTTCAGATTTTTTTCCCCCTCCAATACACACAAGGAATGAGTCTCTTTTTCCCCAAATTTTTAATCTGACTCCCACACACTGTGGTATCATTGTTATGCACAGAAACCACCGAGCCAGAGAACAGTCTTGGCGGATGAACATGATTTCTATAATTGAATACAGAAACTCTGACTTTTATTAAGATGTTGACAGTGGGTGTGTATTTATGTGTATCACCTGGGCCTGGTTAACACTCACTTCACCTAGTTGAGTCAGAGTGAAGCCTAATGCAAGTCCATTGTAAGAGATGTGAAATATGACATATGA
>JAFBJT010105667.1:178798-196437 GCA_016785325.1 Chascanopsetta lugubris
TATTACTTGTCATTAAGCTTTAAATTATTTATTGAACAGATTCTCAAGTACACCGAAATACACACATTTACTTATTTGTATAATTATGTATTTATCTATTCAGGAGTCACATTCACTCACGACTGTCTTTATGTGTGTTAATCTGATGATTATGGTTCATTTCAGCATCCCATCACAATTTGCCACAGTTGCATCTAGCCAATCGATTAGTGCTGTCAAACTTTAAATCCTTTATATTCACTCTGCAGACCTTCATCCAAATGGAGACAAGGATGTGAAGAATGTATATGTCAGGCAAAGTTCAAACCACAGCATCTCAACGGATCTGATGACCTGAGGGGTGAGTGTGCATTTTCAGCAGACACATCATGACACAGCCGCTGTTGGCAAGTGCTGAATCAATGAATTGCACTTCTGTCTCGATGTTCTCCCTTTTTTTTGTGGCACATTTCACAGTGAACACTGCATTTCACCAACACATGTGCGTCACACTGTGATGAAGGAACCTGAGCTGTATCAGTCCAACAGCAGCTTCTGATTAGTGCACATGACTTTAGAATTAGGAGAGAACCCCTTTAGGAAACCATGGTGATGAAACCTCTGTGCACCTTGATAACAAAAACATGTAAAACTGTCCATATGATTTGAGTGAATCTATTTTCATTTGTCCGAGCAGAACTTGAATTTTGAAAAGTAATATGAGGAGAGATGTATCTATGGTTGTTTTACATTACCCTAAACTAAGCCCATTGTATTTAAACTAAGGAGCAGGTCCTCACTACAGAGGAGCTATGTTGCATCTCATTGTTTTTATAAATGCCCACAATGTATCGATAATAACTGAAGGTTTCCATAGGTTCTCCTGCATAGTTAGACGATGGGTGAATATGGGTAGGGTGGGTGAGGAGTATTCAACTGCAACATACAACTTCTCCAATAGATGTCACTAGACCCTGCACACAGGTTGGAGTGAATTCACTTTTTCGGGTTGATGATTTTCATGGTTGTGAACAAGGTGCAAACCTGTGCTTATGCAGGTTTGCACTCATGCGAGAGGTCTGTCGGTGTTATTGCTGTTGACCCGGTGCTTAGATAAACCTCTAAAAACTGATAACAATCCATCTTGTGATCAGACGAGAGCAGAGTCCACAGCTCTGAACCTCAACTACAGTTCAAAGGTCATACCATGGACTTGTAAAATACACTGGTGCTTAGTTGTGGATTAAACCAACTCTTCTTTGGACAAACAGCCGCAATACATATCTATGATATTCAGGACAATATCACACACCACAGGACAATATCACTCACACACACACACACACACACACACACACACACACACACACACACACACACACACACACACACACACACACGAGTGTGAGACAGTAAACAGTGAGTCAGTGGTGTCAGACATTCACCCTGAGGACAGGGTCACCGTGGACTGAGCACAGGACACACGGGGACAGGGGGAAGACGGACAGACACGGGGACACTGACAGAGGGACAGATAGGCAGAGACACAGTGTGCTAGACTGGTCAGACAGGCTCAGAGACAAACAGACAGACAGACGTTCACACGCACTGTTTACCTGACAGTCCTCCCATGGCTGCAGTCCACGGTTGCTTGTACACGATGTTCCACACCAAAAATGCAGAGAAGCCCATCAACGTGCCGAAAGACGCATAACCAATACTGACGTATGTTTTATTCACAGCCATTGTGACGTAAATGAGCTATTTAAAAAAACAAAAAAAACATAAACAAAAACAAAGCAGCCACGCGAGGACAGACAGGGACGCGAGCACGGCAGAACTGAGCGAGCGAGCGAGAGCGTGTGTGAGAGAGAGAGAGAGAATTTCAAAACAACTACATCCGGTAAATCAGCTGCTCTGCTTCTGCTGACTCCTGGTTATTATCTCGCTCACATGAACACACTGTCCCTTATGAATGAGGCGTGACGCTGCGATTCTTCCTTTTCTGTCCAGCGGCAGAGATTAGACACATTGTTTGACGACACTTCATGTGATATCAATCCAACAGTGACGACAGCGCCCTCTACAGACGGAGATGACACAGCCCAAGTTAGCTTCGTGTAATTTGAAACTGATAACATAAAACTTCTTGGGCAGAGTTGGTTAACAAAATGGTTCTTGCAGCTCCAAATGTAACACGTTTTTTTCTAGTGGGGAAATAAAATACACATCACTGCAAGATTCTGTTTATAAGCAACTATCCTATGGCAACTTCTCGCACAGATGGCTAGTTTTCTGAGAGATTGTCAAGGTATTCTAAATAAAACCTCATGAACGTTCTTAACGATCAAACATCCTGTGTAAATCAGTTTGAGTAACAACTGAATGATCAGTCCTCATTTACACTTGTGGTAGAGACCTAAACAAACCCAAAAGTATATTAGAAAGAATAGAAACATAAAAAGGATTGGAAACAACTTTATTTGCAATTGAAGAGAGAGAGTGGGCTCCAAGTATTTATGGAGGCTGTTTCACTGTTTTCTGTCAGTGCATAAACAAATCTTTCATCAAAATATTGTGTCAATTATAACTTCACCAACTCATCACCGGAGATTAACACGGAATTGACAGTTTCGACGCTCACTACAAAGTATTTTTTATCTATGTTTAATAATAAACAAAGAATAATATAATATACAAAGTCACTACACATCAGACTCAAAAGTCCACATAGAAAAAAAATTGCGTCACAAGGCCAAAAAATTCCCTTGCATTATATACACCCATAGAAATCCCTATACATATTTCATATAAAGATCCATCTGATGAAAATATTCAAAAGTTTTAAGTTTAAAAAAAAACAACTAATTTTCTGTCCTGTTACCTGTTAGGTTTTGTGTAGAGATGTTCAGTTTTTGTGTTTTAATGTTGCTGACCAATAAGCAACCTAACAAAGCCTGAGACAATAAGACCAGTACTGTATTAAAGGTCAAAACATGTCCATTCAAAATGTTCACAATCTGTTTAAACAGAAATCAATGAACGCAGAGGAATGGCAGCATGACTTTTTTCCACACACATACTCAAAATTGGCCTCCAGTGTACAACAAATTCCGCAGGTAGTGGCAGAAAAAGAAATGGTGTAGCTTCCGAGTCATGACCTTGATGGTAACTTCATCCCGAAAGATGCGTTGAACCATTAAACCCTCTCTGGAGATGATGAGCAGATCACACCAAGACGTGCCTGTCACCATCATCTCTCCTTGGACATGCCAGTAATACCGGTGGTCTGTATTCAGTGTCAACACTCCATCCTGGAGGACCATGAACTTGCACTCAATGAAGCTTCGCACACCTGTGTATTTGATGTGCACCAGCCCAAACGCAGGCTTCTCATTAGGGTCATACACCAAACCATCAGGCAGCGCCCCCACCCAGGGAGCACTGGGGTGGATAACCAAACCACAGGGGAACCAGTTCATGTGCAGATTCCGACGGTATTCTCGAAGTGCTTTAGTCTTCATGTCCTTTTCTTTCTGCGTGGGCCTGCACCTGGGCGATTTGCTCTGCATCTTTGATAAAAGCAGCTCTGCCTGCTCATTTCCAGGTTTGAGTTTGCAGATCTCCTTGAAGTGGCTGGTCAGGCGTAGTTTGTACAGCTCCTCCGCCCTCTCCTTGCAATCACGTGTGGAGCTCTCCAGATTCTGTGCCGCCTCCTCGCTGATCTGCATGACTCCGACGTGTTCTATCTCATGGGCAGTGAGGGTGGGAAGAGGCAGGTCTGTGTCCAGTTCATGAGTGGGCAGGGGAAGGGGCGGCCGCAGGGGAACTATATCATGTGTCCAGTGATCATTATTCAATGGTACGGGGCATTGGTAGAAGGGCGAGCCTTGAGGCACTGTATCAAAGGCAGAATTCACATATTCCATGCCAGATTTAACTTCCATCGTAGTTGTCTCACCCGCATCCAACTTGTAGTCAGACGACATGGTTAATGGTTTGTGGGGCTTTGTCCTGAAGACAACAGATAAACATTGAGACAAACGTAAACAAACATGTAAAACTGCATATATAAAATTAGGCTTCTGCCAGTCTTACCTTGGTAATTCCAGCATAGTTTTCTGCATGGATTCCTTTGAATAACTCTGGTTTTAGAAAAGGGAGAAAAACCTGTGAGCAAAACCTGCTGTTCCAGACAGTAGATTCCAGCAATATTTTTGCAACATTTGGACACACTTACCCCTGTCTTTAATGTGATATGATTTCCTTGAGTTGCCTGACTTTCACTGTCACTTTCATCACTACTGATCATCTCAGTGGGGTCTGCGTCCAATGGAGAGCATTCCTTATGAACCCTGAATGCAACCATTTTAAATTCATAAATAAAGGTAGTCAATCAAGTAAAACTGCACTGAAAAAATTAGGCCAATCTTACCTTGGTAATTCCACGATACTTTTCGGCCCGGATCCTGGGATCCTTGAGTTTATCTATTTTGAGAGAAGAAAAGAAACTCAATTTGACAAAAACAAGCTAAGGTGTAAACACAATATTTTATCCCAATCCTGAAGTGAATGAGATAACAATTTCATCTACAATAAGCAATGTCCTTGAGTGTATCCAACTCATCTTCCCATTGAGAAACTTCAGTGAGAACAATTTTACTTGAGTTTTTTGTTTGTTTGAGGCAGAGGAAAAACATGTTCAATTGGAATAAACATTAGAATTAAATTAGCACTACAATTCTCAGTGTTTTGGTTAAATTATGATTTAAATTTAAATTATGATTTAACCTCAATGACCACATGTTCATTTATCAATATTTTGTCAAACTTACCCATGTGTTTTCTGAGACAAAATTGACTTTGGTTTCCTGACTTTCGCTGTCACTGTCCTCACTAGTGGACATCTCTGAGGAGTCCGTGCCCCATGATGAATCATCCTCCTGTTCATCATCTGTCATGTCATCAACAGAGACAGACTCTGGAGATGAAGGGGAGCACACTTCTTTAACCCAGAGAGAGTCAGCGGTAAAGGGCATATTTACATCCTCTGCTCCTCCTGGTCCATTTGTATTCATGCATTCTGCATAAACTGTGCCGTCACCTCTTTCTACCCCTTGTTGTTGTTCTGGTGGCAAGCATTCCGTCCAGTCAATTGGCTCTTCTTTTGGTATTATTGTCAGTGTTTGTGATATTCCGTGGTGCATTGCTGTGTTCGGCTCAGGTGGTTGCCCACTAACAACTGTGGTGGCTTTGCTGTTTCCACTCAGATCTATTGTAGAGGGAAGAAAACACAAATCGTGACAGTCGATAAATAGTCTGTAGACACTGTTACAGGATCCAAATGTCACATTATTGATATTATCGATCCAAGGTGACATTACTAGCTTCAAGCTAAAACATTTCCTCCTCCACACTGGGTTGTGACTAATGACTAACGTTGCAACAGCCTAATGTTATTTGCACGTTGTTTACATTTTTCGACACACTTCCGCGAGTTTATTTTTGTTCTCTGTAGAGGCGCCTTAAAAACACACAGAAACGAGTGGCTTCGTTATAATGTAGTGGCTAATTGTTAGCAAGCGTTGTAGATTCGAAAGCAGTGCAACATACCTATCTTCTGTAGTTTAATCTCTGGGCTGAGCACCGTGTATATCATGCTCCTCAGGCGCTTGTTTTCCTCGTTATACGCCTCCACCACTGACTGAACTTCTCCATATAATTCAGCGGCCAGGACGGTGAACCTCTCCGTGAGGAAGCTGTGGAGACCCTGGAGTCTGCTGTCCGACATTTTCGACACAATAAATGAAAGTACTGTGCCTAAGTTTAGCTTCCAAGAAGCTAACTAACCGCGAACACCGTCAAAAAACGGCACACACCGGAAGATAAGCAGGCACTTCCGGTGTCCCCCACTCTGCCTAAACTCATGCATGCAGTGGCCAGGCGATTCTGAACCTAAGCCTGGCCTTTGAGTTGTTCTGTGTGGCCAGGGAATACATCTCAATCTGTGAGTCATCACTAAGCAGTCAAACAATACTGTAACTTTTATGTAATGTTATTTATCAGTCAGACATGACAATCTGTGGCGCACAGTGAATGCAGAAAACCTTGGTCATTCTACCTGGTGTATATGCAGCTAAGGTCATTTGTTTGTTTGTCTCCATAAATTGTGTTTCGGTCATTAAAACAAGCGACGTAGAACTTAGTATGTTCCAACAAATGTATAATAGGTGGAGTCAGAAATTCAGACATTTAAACGATTACGAGGTGATGTCCCAGTTGGATCTACCGAGGACCCACACCTATGTACACATTTCCCTCCGTGTTATGTTGTGTTTTAAACACATACTAAAATAGTTGGGCAAATTAAGTGAATTAAAAATTAAAAATAAAAGTAAAAGAGAATAACGACTCTCCATTCTTCAGTAAATACATTACATAACCTCCTCACCGGCGGGGGCGGTAAAGAGCTGTTCGGTCACGTTGTGCCTTTCACGCAGAAGTAGAAGAGCGAAGGGGGGCTGGAGACTGTGGTGGTGACAGCTGAAGTGAACCGCTCCCCCCCAGCACCTTTGGCAGCAGCCAGTGAACTGGATGAAACGGAGACGTTGCCGGACTGTAGGAGGTCGATAGAAACGGAGTAGTATTGTCCTGAGTCAACGGCAGATACGTTTTTCAACCGTTTTCGTCCGACCGCTTGACGGTACTCCGGTTGTTGTCGGTTCGAGTCATGTCATCCTAGGAGGCACACCGAGTGTGAACACTGTTGCTTCGAGTTTAGCATAGATACCGTTAACGTTAGCTTCAACGTTAGGTGTTAGCTAGGTGCATTCGGTGTTTATGGTGGCATCGAGCCGCCCGCCGCCGTAGACTGTCACGGTATTGTCAAAACGCCAGGTGGCTGGGTGTTCAGCAAAGATGGGTGACATCAACCCATCGACATCGCACGGATTTCAGTCGGAGGTGAGTGTTTTATGTAACTGTTGGACGGGGAGTAGTAGTGTGCAGTCATGGCTAACGACGTTAGCAGACGTCAACCCCCCTGAGGTCTGTCACCACACGGTCTGCAAGCTGCTGCTAGCTCACTGAGCTAATGTTTACATAATGTTAGCTACTTATGCAGAAATCAGATACGTGTTACGCACAACACACGCGGAAAACGGCACAATATTCCACCAACTTTCACAACAACAGCCCAACATTGTGCATGTGTCTGAACTGCTAACGCTACTTTACACGGTACTTGTCAGAGTGATGACACGGTCGAAGCTAGCATTAGCTTGAGGCTCAATCGAAAAGAAAACATTCAGTACTGTGGAGCATGCTAACGTTAGCAAACGACGTATTATGCGTTTTATGTCAGCTAATGGTAGGTCAAGATTAATTCTCTTTGTGTGTCTGATTTCCTTCAACTGTTAAGTCTTTTTGAAATCGTAGTTTTGTTTATCGGTGAAACTCTATCGGTGCAAACCAGCTGCCAGTCTTGTAGCATTAGTTTCATACCTCCTGTGTTGCTAGCCGACAGAGCTAATGTTAGCTGTCTTTTTTAGATGTGCTAATCGGTGGGGGTTGGTAAAGGAGATCCACAGTCGAGTCGAGAAGAAATACCCCTGCAGTTAATCATACTTTATTCAATGTTTGTCAGTGTGTCGACGATGATCTTTCCTGCTATTTAGTTTCAGTGTACAATAAATGGCTGTGTGCAGATATGCACCTCTGCATGTAAACGCCATGTCGGAATGGTGGAGCTAATGTCTCGATGACCTGTCTGCGTTTCAGGGTTTCAGTCCACCATACAAAAGGAGGAGGACGGTGGAGGATTTTAATAAGTTTTGCACTTTCGTCTTGGCCTATGCCGGTTACATCCCCTACCCCCAAGAGGTGAGTCAGTGAAGCGGATCATTCCTTTACACGCATCGTCACTTAGCCACCTGTTCGTGTCTTCAGGCTAAGCTGGCACTTTTTTTCGCCTACCTCATGAACGTTTCCCACAGTTGCACCGTGCTACTCGATATTACCGAGCTTTAGCTAATCGAATAGTTGAATTAACACTTCGATAGAAAATAAATACATTAAACATTGTCAATTGGCACGTCATTTGTACTAGTTTATTGTGTCCTTGTGCACATATTTTCTATGCATAAATATAACATGGGGATTTATTTAAACAATCACAACGTTTAAAGGTCTTTTGGATAAGATTTGAGTCGAATCGTTTCGATTTTTATCGATCAAAATCGGAATATGGAAGAATTGTGGAACCGATTTTACGACTGAGTTGTTTTAGCTATTGCCTTAGAATGTTCTGTTTGCTCAAGAACTCCTTTCCTTTATTTACTTCCTTCCTTACGTTATTGTCCTACAAAATGTTGTTGCCATTAGTAAACATACATATTCTCAGGTTTGTACCAGAGAAAAGCCGCTCAGATGAACTCCCTAACACAGAGACATGGTTGCCACAGTATCATGCAAATACCTGGTTTGGGGGAGATTGACCCATCGTCGATCATGTCACTGTCACATCGTCAGAGGAATGTTTTTTTAAAGTCTTGTCATGTTAACATCACCTGTATCTTCTGCTGTAACCCCCAATCCATCCACACACTCTCACTCACACGCGTTTGACTGCTCCTTGCTTATATTGCACAGGACTCTCCACTGCGCAGTAGTTCCAGCCCCCCTAACAGTACAGGCAGCACAGCTGACAGTGATGGTTGGACCCCAGGACCCCAGACCCCCTGTCCACAGCGCCCCCCCAAGGTCCCACAAGACAGAAGCAGGAAACGTCCACAGCCAGGAGCCACACTGTCCAGTCACGTCAAGAGAGAAGTACGTTCACATACCATACATCACGCCTTCGTAGCTCTACGTGTTCACTTTAACTCCGTTGGAGAAACCTAACTTTTTTTCTTCATCCCTTCAGCAAACAATCAGTACCCTCCACCCAGACGACCGAAGGAAAGCTGACAAGTTGAAGAAGAAGAAAAGGAGGAAGGAGAGGGAGCATCAGGCCGGTGAGGTGGATGAGACTCAACAGGCAAACTCACCATCGCCAGAGATGCAGTTCCCTGTGACCTTTGATGGCCGAATGATCAAAGAAGAGCCTGAAGACGATATCAGCATTCCCGTCCATCCCCACCCCCAGCTCCTTCCCAGCCCGTCCCCTTGTAAAGAGGAGCCCAAAGAGGAGCGTCGATACTGGGATGGTCGAGACCTCGAAGAGGGAGTGGTAAAGGTACAGAAACTGGAGGGCCTCGCGGGAAGCCGGACAGTGTTCCGCCAGGGGAAACAAGTGGTGTTCAGAGATGAAGATGGATCTGGAGAGGACGAGGACATCATGGTAGACTCAGGTGAGACCTCATGTCTAGGTGTACACTTTCTTCATATATGTTTGGCCCTGTGAATAACCTGACTCGTCGCTTTCTTGTCTCCCCAGATGACGACTCGTGGGACCTGGTCACGTGTTTCTGCATGAAGCCTTTTGCCGGTCGGGCCATGATTGAGTGCAACAAGTGCAACACCTGGATCCACTTGTCCTGCGCCAAGATCCGCAAGAGCCACGTGCCAGAGACATACGTCTGTCAGAGGTGCCGAGAAGAAGACGGTACCGCAGACGCCCGTCGCTCCCACCGCTCTCGTGTAGGCCCTCGCAAGCACATGCTAGATTGACCTCAGCTGGTATCCTGAACTCTTGACCACTTCCTCTCCTGCTTTTCCACCACCTTTTGAACGTACCCCACCTCAGTATCAGGACTTGGATTCTTCTCTCTGTCCCTCCTGGTCAGCCATGAACCCACATTTTCTATTTACACTTTGAATGGACCTACCCCGAGCCTTTATTCCATTTGAAAACAGTTGGAGTGCTATTTTAGATTTTCTGAGGTTTGTTTCTGCTTCCCTACAGACTCTTGCGTAAGGCAATCACTGAAAGGAAATCTGTCTGTAGATGACGTTAGCATAGCAGCAAACCGCTACTGTTGGGACATGGTGTCTTGTGAACCACTGGAAACAATTGAACTGCCATATAAAGAGCGAAAACCCTCAAAACTGCCACCCACTATGGTGCATGCTGGGATCTGCGGGAAAGACTTTGCACTTTTTCCTCACTTTTTAAAAAATGAGTTTGAAATCCATCTGACCTTTCTGTCACAAGGGCAGGTGTGTCTCGTTGATGAAACTGGATTTGATTTCTCAAAGATGCCTTGAAAACGTTACGCTTATTAACTGTTTAAAAAAAAAAAAGAAAGAAATCGACCCGCGAAAATAAGTTAAGCCTTGTGTTTATTGCTTCAGATGGTGCTATAGTATTAAGCTGAGGTATAATCCCAATAGAACAAAAATGTAGGATAAGAGACTAGAGTCTGTCTCATCTGTCGGTTGATCTGTCTTTTTATTTAAGACACAGAGAAATGATCACAGTTGTTGAGGCCATACAACTGATCTAAGCGCTTTTTCTTGTTCTTCACAAGCTGTCTTCCAGTCCCTGCTATTTATCAGAAACAAAATGTTGCCTGATTTCAAATGGAGCCATCTGCTAGATTCAAATGGTGTCAATCCATAGATGTATGATTTGTTAATTTACAGTTTAAAAACGTTCCAGATAGTGAACAAGATTCCAACAACAGGAACATTCTCAGTAAAGGTGTCTTCTGTTCATAGTGCTCGGCATGATTTTTACTGCATTTCAAGAGGAAATGCTTTTTATTTCGTACATTTATTTAACATTTCCTGAGTTTCCAGATGTTGAGGCGAAGGTTTTCAGAGACAAATATTTATAGAGGGGGACTCCTGTGGCCGTCCTGTTTCCGTATCAGCAGAGAAAAAGCTATCCTAACCGGAATTTTGGTGTTAAGAGAGATTCTCTCGAGTGTCCAGTTGACGTAATGCATGTGAGTGTGTGTTAGTTTGAATGGTTAACACTGCAAAGGGTGTTGCATGTGCTGCTATGAGTTGTCTCAGCGTAGACCCACGGTTTAAGGTCTTTTGTAAGAGAGGAATTGGATATCGTCAGTGTACCATGGGTAGGGTGCGTTTGTTATGTTTGTCTCTGAAGGATCAGACCAGAAGAACCGACCTCAGTCTCTCTCCACCTCTCACTAAGAATTTCACAGCAGTATTCAGTTACTTCCATGTTCAGCAAGTTTAAACGGAGAAATAGTATTGTTTTGGTTTTCTAGGGTACTATTTTCCTTTTTTTTAATTTTTTTTTTTAGACTAGCCGTTATGTGGAAGAAACATTTTAAGCTTTGTTATTCATGTGCCATCTGCTGTCAGGCCTGTCTGTGTTAGGCTACATGTTGTTACTGATTATACAAAAGCCATACTGTAGAGTGACAGATTTTAGACACACGACCTTGGATGCGAGTCCAAGATGGGTTTTACAATGCAGAGTCGATGAACTGACCCGGGAGCGACCAACACACACACAAGATGAATGTTTGGTCTCCTTTAGGAACGAGACCTTTCATCTCTGTCCGCTAGTTTTTACAAATGTTGGGATACTGGCTCAAACCCAGCAGTCACCCAGGTCTTTGTTGTTTTTTTAAGATTTAAAATTTCAAGATGTTTCAATATCTAAAATCATTTGCTGTTTCTCTGTCTTGGAGAGAACCTGCAGAAGACACCTTCAGGCACAAGCTCCTAACAGTAGTCTGAGGACTTGAAATGAATAACATCAGCAATGTTCATTGTGATGCAGCTCGTTTATTCTGATCCTGGGTTGTCCTCTCCCCTTATTGAGAAAGCGTTGTCTGTGCTGTGGTGCAAACTGTTTCTGTGAAACTATTGTAAACTATTGTAAATAAAGAGTTACCATTTTAAGTGTTGGGGCTTTGAAACTTTTATATCGGAGCATATTCCGTCGCTGCTTGTGCTCGGATCTTAGAAATGTTCCCCCATCAACCAAATATTTATTTTGTTGTTATATGAAATGCGCTGATTCATTAGTGATCTTGAAATCAAACACCACATGTTTATTATTTTTTTTCATTTTCTTCATGTTTACTGTTGTCTTCACAGAACAAAGAATACAGGCTCCTCAGCCATTCGGTTACATTTACATAATGTAGGTCAGTTTGGACGGCGGGTAGGGAAGAAACAGCAGGGTGCAGTTGTCTTTGCTGGCCTCATGGTGGCACTAGAGTCGAGCCAACCTCTAAAAAAACCCTTGATGGCAAACTTAAAAGTAGAAAGGAAACAAAACTACAAACAATCAGTGCAAAGTGGCATCAGTAACAAGTTAAGACGACTGTCTCGCTGTCGAGACAGATGGCTCATCAACTTATCACTTATCAGAATGAATCAGCAGACGATGCAATGTACAGACTAATGGACCAATCACTGCTGCACTATGGAGTTCAATGTAGAGCTAGAGTTAAAAGATTCAGCACCATTTACCATCTGCGAGAAACAACTCTTCTTTAAATACTGTACATCTTGTGCAAAATAACCCCTTTCTTTTCTATCGCACACCGGTGAGGGATTTTCTAGTTGTGTTCACTGTTGCAATTAAACATCTCTGCTTCTCTTCCCTTTGCAGTTATCACAACAATCCATCTTCAGCCAAAGCCACGGAAACTACAAACACGTGAACGATGAGTATTACTCTTTGGAACCTTTGTGCTACAAACGGCTACACCTGAATAGAAAGTGCATCATGAGATTTCGATTCCCTCATGTCAGATCTGACCGCAACGCTCGAGAAATACCAACCAACTGTATCATCTCCCAAACAGGGAAGTTCACGCTGGTTACTGCTTTAGAAGGTACAGTGTGTAGGACTGACGTTGCGTGTTTGCAGCTGACTCCCCCTCTCCTTTCAAAGTATAGAGCATAACCTATGGTAAACCATCTGTGGCCTCGGTCAAGAGGACCTCCTCTTCATGTAAATATACAGGGCTTATACCAGGGTGATGTAAACAATTCATACATTCCGGGGATTTCACAAACATTAAATCATTTTATATCTAAATTCTGCCATTATAAAATTTCACTTGAATCTTACACAATGGACCTTTAAGATGCACACCTCAGAAAAGAAAAAACAAAGACACAGTGTTTGTCAAATTAAAATAAATGGCAAAGGAATGACGCAGCTTCCTGGATACATATGATCAGTGTGGCTCAGTTCAGCTCCAGTTACAAGTTACAGTGCTGGTCAGCGCCCTCTAGTGGTCACATCCCAACAAACACAGATCCTTCACATTTAGATCTCCATTTGGGGAAGAGAGAGAGCTGCTGTGGACCGGCAGTATGCAAGAAAAACCACCAGTGATGTAGACACTTCAGCCGTCACTGCATTAAAAAAATTATACTGGAAAAAAAACTGTTTAGGCTGCAATTGCACAGAAATAATCGATAAAGACTCACACATCACAGCCACGAGGATTTGGTGCCTTTGTACTGCAAGTCCAGTCTGAGATGTTAGAAATAAAAAAAGACATAAAAGGTAATCCGGCCTGTCTCGGCTTGGATAGATCATAGACAGAGTAAAGATGGAGACTGCTCGCTAACAGCGGAGCCAAAGCTGTGGAAGTCATAAATCCCTATACGCTCCATGTTGGTGGATTGGACATGAATCCAATTAAAGACATGATCATCACTTTCTGGTAGGTTTGGCTCTGCCGGTACAGCAGTAACGCTTTAGCAGTATTATGGGGCCAATCACCAGCACCTAATTGTCCCAACATTGTCTTTTGGGGAAATCTTGCCGACTGCACCTTTAATTTCTCAATTGATCTAATGTTGCGATTGACGGTGAGTGCGTGAGAGTGGGTTCTGGGATCAGCTCCATCTACCAATCGCTGCTGTGCAGACTCCAAATGCACAAGATGAAAACCACAAACAGGAGACACCATCCATCTTTACTTACAGTCTGTGTTGTACCAACACTTCATCACCTCTTCATACTTCCACATTCAAACCCTCACGGACACAACGGCATCATGACCCGCAGCAGCACGCCATCAAAAGGCAACATAAACTCTAGAGGAGTCGACAAAAATAGAAGTTACCTGTTCGACCCCTCAATCATACATAGTGTTACTCTGAGCGTCAGCGTGACTGGTGTATGATAACGTCAAGAGGCTCAAAACTACCAGGGAGTTAATCACACAGGACGAAGGCAAAGGTGATGAGGGGTAAAGTGACAACACAACTCATTTGTCTGCACCAGGAAACATTGTTGAAATTGCACGCTCAGCTCAGTGTGACAACAGCGCCCTCTGTGGGTAAGTAAAACTACTAGTTTGTCCTATCTCTGATCTCCAGCTGAAGGTAGATATGTTAGTAGGTCAACGGTCGACTCGAGGTGTACGACACCTCGTGGGCTGATTCCTGGTCCACAGGAAGGGGTGGAGGGGGGGGGGGGGGGGGAGGAGGATAATCAGATTCACTAATACCATGACTGAAGAGAGGAGAGGAGGATGTGTCCCCTCCTTTCATGGGCTCTTCTGTTCACACAAAGTCTGCTGTGTCTGTGGTTCCCCCACAGCGGTCAACTCCTACGACTCGGCCTCAATTCTGTGAGCTACAAAAAACAACAACAGAAATAGCAGTTAAAAAGGTGCAGTGTGTTGAATTTCGAGACATTAACACTGACATATATCAGAGATGTGAGTAAAACCCTTGATTATATCTTAGGCCTCTCGCTGTTTAATCTAATGTGTAAAGCACAGATAAGTAGCCTCACAACACTACCATGTCTTATACTCTATTTAAAGTATATTATTTAAAATGAATTATATGTTGCAGCTGGATGTTCCTCACCTTACCCTTTCCTTTATAGACTGTAGAACCTTTGACAGCCTTCAGTTACTAATGATACTCAAAGGGAGCTTTGTTTGTCAATGTTTGGCCACTGTAAAAACATGGCCGCCTCAAAATAGAGGACTTGCTCGCAATGTAAACACGACTAACAAATTTAAACATCTACTCTATTGATTGAGGTGTTTACATCCAGAAATGGACATACAGCAATTCCACTGAAAACATTAGAAACGGCACCTTTCCAACCTTAAAGTGGCTGCACACTCACATTGCTTGGGTATCCGAAGAGACTCGGTGTCGGCAGAGATGACCTGGTGCATGACTCCTCTGAACTGGTACAGCAGCTTGAGACTCTTTTCCTCTCCCACACACGGATCGTAGAAGCCCGGCAACCCAGCCTGCACACAACACAGACACCAGTCACACACTGTATATGTATATACATGTAAATTCATGCACATGCACCGACACACACACACACACCCACCTTTGAGGCCTCGGTGAGGATGAGCTTGGAGTCTTTGACCAGGCACTGCAGAGGCACGGTGACGTCGATCACCTTTGCTTTCTCCTGTTTCTGGCTGGTGTCCGACACAAACTTTCCATACCAGGCGTTCAGGATGATCAAACCTGGACAGTGATGAGGCAATACGTCTAATCGACATCCATAAATAATTCCTGGAGAAATCGGTGAAAATGAAGGAAAATGACTGTCCCCTGATCCACTCCCAGACTTAAAAAGTGGAGTTTGTAATCGTTTTCATCTTTTTAGGCAAAATCGTGTTTTGAAACTGAGGTAATAAGATGTATATCGCTAAGGCTGAGAAAAGCAAATCAGCACGTCACAGATGCTGTTATCCATGTAAACAGAGCTGTCCTTCCAGCGCCGTCTCCTCCACTTGGTTTCAGTGCAGATTCTTGTGTCTGGAGGATGTAGCTTTCACCAGAGGGCTGATGGGAGTGGTGGGATGTGTATGTTGTTTATTGAAGCCTCGCCTACTCTTGCTAACACATCCCATCCTTCCATCAAGAACTCTGGTGATACACCATCTGATTTTTACATAATTTCACCCCAAAACAAGAAAGGGAACCGACCAATGAACAAACAGACGGACGTACCACATGAGCTCAATATCAATAATAGGCTACTCATTGCACGGACTGTCTAGACGGTACCATAAGGCCTCCCAATGAAGGGCTCTCCAAATAATCAGACTCTCTCAACATTAATATAAGATGACGTCCATTAGCACTCTGACGTCACAGAGTGACAGTGATTTATTTGAGTGTGCACTTTGGTGTACAAGTATAAACCGGTGTAAACAAATCAGCACCGAGATGGGCTACATCATCACTGTCTGGCTTTGTAGCAGGAGATGATGGAAGTCAGACTTGGCTGAACCCAATCCTGAAGCTACAGGGTTTTATGCCACCGACGGTGCTCGTGAGAAATGTGTTTGCATTACACATTTGGAATGCTTCCAAGTTCTGACTGGCTGCAAATTAAAAAGATTCTCAGTTTCTCACCCCGGTGTAATGTCTGGAAGTATATAAATGTGTGAGTGTGTGTTTGCCTTCCCTCACCCATCTTGGATTCTTCTGCTTCTATGATTCTCCTCACAGACTCCTGCATCAGCAGAACCTGCAGCGGAGCCGAGGGAGAGGAAAGTGGAGGAGGAGGAGGAGGAGGAGGAGGAGGAGTGAAATGGGAAGAGGACAGAGGAGTAGAGAGAGCTTTTCAGACATCATGAGGAGAGCTGAGCCCAGAAACAATGATCCTCTATGCACACAGACACAATGAGTGTGTGTTTGCATGTTGAGTGAGTGTGTGAGTGCTCACAGCAGACTCTGCCTCCTGTTTCTTCTTGGCGATGTCTGTGGCGGAACTCTTCCTCTGCAGCTCTAGGTCTCTGAGTAACGCAGAGAGAGAGAGAGAGAGAGCAGACATCAACAAGGATTCATCAGAGACGTGAGTGAAACCTTCTAGTACTCACAACACCCACATGTGAAAATATTCATGTCTGCCCAAATCAGACGGCCAGTACTACGATTATCTCTCATTCTATTAAAGGTTCAGTGTGTAGAATTTAGGGACATCTTGTGGTGATGGTGTATGTTACAGATGAATACCCCTTCACTCAATCGTCCAACACGTGTAGGAGTAGCAATAGTAGCCTTCTGCTGTCATGATAATTCAAAAGGTGTTTGCTGTACAAACATGGTGGACCAACATGGCGGCCTCCATAGAGAGGACCTGCTCCTGACGAAAGGCTCATTCTAGACCAGGGGTGTCAAGCTCTTTTTAGTTCAGGGGTCACATACGACCCAATATTATCTCTAGTGGGCCGGAGAAGTAAAATCACAACAGGATGACCTATAAACTATGATCATTCCAAATGTTTCCATTTGTTTTAGAGCAAAAAAAGTGTTAAAGCATCAGAATTTAAACTGAGGAGTAAAGAAAACCTCTTTTTTTTTTTAATATAGTCAATGTGAACCAGGCACACAGTTTTTTTACACTTTGGAAAATCATTCCGCGGACCAGATTGTATCTTCTGGTGGGCCGGTTCAGGCCCGCAGGCCTTATGTTTAACACCTCTGCTCTAGACTAATTAAAACGACAGTTCATACTTTGAAGTGACCAGTACTGACTGTTCTTTCTGTGCTTGTGTATAGGGGACGATGACCAGTCTGTGGATGGCCATGTAGACCAGCAGGGGCCCCACGGTGGCGTAGAAGATGGCACTGGGGAGCAGCTGGTCCGTCAGGTGAACTGGAAACAGGTAGGTTTGATTGGCACGCGCCAGCCTGCGTTAAAAACACCAGCCACGCACACACACACACACACACACACACACACACACACACACACACACACACACACACACACACAC
>JAFBJT010105667.1:196463-276035 GCA_016785325.1 Chascanopsetta lugubris
ACACACACACACACACACACACACACACACACACACACACACACACACACATACGCATATGCATTAGCTAATCACACTGATGGACAGGGAGCAGGGAAAGATGATATTTGGGGCAGGCCTGTACTTGATCTTCAGCGTGATTCCCTGCGGGACGCCGACACTGACAGTGGCTGACAGGACACTGTGTCGGCTGATCTTCCTCTCAGCTCCGTATTCCACCACGGTGCCAAACCAGCCGGTCCTGGAGAGAGAGAGAGGGAGAGAGAGAGAGAGGGAGAGAGGCAGCCAGGAGTGATCAGAGAGATGGAGATAGACATGGGAAGACAATAACACAGGCGGAAACAGACAGCCAATAAAACTGCAATCAAGATATACCGGATCAGATGAGGATTCTGAGGCAGTTTGAACATCTTACATAATGTTTTCTTTTTATACGACACTGCCTGAAACCTTTAATTATTTTGCAATTATTACACAGGACAGTATGTGATTGTAATATCATCTTACAGGAAGCTAGTTTTAGGTTTGAATCCCAGCCTTCGCCCCATGTTAATGTGGATTTTGTTATATATATAGTATGACTCTATACTTTGGCCCTGGCTCTTATAGAACCTGTCCTGGGTGTTTCCTGCCAATGGCCCAATGTCATATAATGGATAATGGATGGATGGTGGAGCTGCTGGGTGCTGCTGTTTTAATGCTGCTTACGACTCCTCATTGTCTTTTATTTCCCTCTCTATGGAAAGCACTCAAGTCAATTAAGTTATGATTTTCTCATCAGGTCATATTATTGAATGGTTTACATTGGATAATAGATGAACAAACCATAAAGGTTTTACAAGGATTCTCCAGCTTTATTCACCAACGATGAAATAATTATATTATGATCGGCAGTTTGATTTTTGATCTCAACATAACTCATTATTTCCTGGCAATCCTGTTAAAGCCGGGCAGACGCCTCTGACCACACCCAGCAGATACATCATGGTGAGCTGACCTCAACAAGAACTTCTGCTGGTGTTCAGTTTCTCTTCAGACTGAAGCACTGATGTGGGAATCATATCAGAAAATATCTTTTGTGTCATATGTGTCAAATATTGGATCAAAGCAAAAAAGGAAAAAAGCATGCTGAAGTCAGACATACTTGACGGAGCCTTTGACTTTAGTCTGGTCATCATCCTGAAACTTGTACTGGTAACTCATCATCAGGTAGGAGTGAGGCACACCCAGCTTGAGGAGGGGACAGATGGGAGGCAGCAAAGAGACCATATAGTGTAAATAGAGAGAGAGAGAAAGACAGAGAGAGCCGAATGGCAGAAAATGTCAGACTTGCTCCATGTTTGTGTGTGTACCTGCAGAGCCAGAGTGAAGTGGCTGCTCTTTGTGTCTCGGACCAGGCTGGTCGTCATGGCGCTATTGGGCCCCCAGCGCCACTGGAGGTAACCCATGGTGTTCTGGTCCAGGTGGCGCGCTGTCATCAGAGAACAGCTTGGTCGCAAACCTCGAGGTGAGAACTGCAAACCACACTGAGCTGTCATGAAGCTAGACACAAAAACAACAGAGAGATGAAAAAGGGAGAAGCAGGAAGGTTGGTAGACTTTGTGTTATTGTTCCACACGTCAAACATTTGGACCTTACCAGCGCTGAGTGACGTTACGAAACACCTTGAACCCCATGAGGGGTCCCAGTATGTCTCCTGCTCCAAACTCCACCTGCAGAGACACACAGACAGACATATCAGGGAAGAGACACAATGTTCTCTAGTCTTTTTTTTTTTTACTCAATCCTGACATTTTAACTCTAAATGAGATTCATTTTACCCATTTTGGAGAATTTTAATTAGTGTCACCGGCAGTACAGGTTGACATTTTCCGATATTCTGAGATCTCTCTAGTCTCCTCTAAATATCTCCACCACTCCAGCTCCTGTTTACTCACTCTCTTACACTCTCTGTAGAACTCCGACCGCCCCAGCACATACAGAGAACAGCTGAGACTGCTCCGATTGCTCAACTGGACCAGTCCCTTGTGATTGGCTAACTGCCCCCAGTTAATATAGAAACTAGGATGTGTCCCGCTCATCGATGTATCAAACTCCATCACCACCAGAAACTATCTATTCCACAAACAGGCCATCCACATAACCCATTACACAATATCACCCCTTTAAATCCCTCTATAGGTTGTAATATAGACTTCTAAATTCATATATTCTCATGTACTGTGTGTGTAAGTGTATGTACCTCTCCCCAGCCCTTGGCTGAGGTAACCCTTCGCACGGTCATGTTGATGTTGCCCCCTCCGTTCCCATTATGTGTTGAGAGTGAACCGGACAGCACTGCTGTGTCGGAGTTTGTCAGAGGAGCCTGAGGGAAGAAAAAAGGTAATGGTCTTATTAAACAGAGAGCACAGCAGTGATTCTGATCCAGAGAGGTGTCATACAGGAGGTAAATACTGTGTCGTACCTCTATAGACTGGGAGATGTGCATCTTGTTGATTTCGATATGGGGGAAGCCTCCTCCCGGCAACTCCTCAAAGTCCTCATCGTATCGGTCGAACAGATCCGTGGCATCCACACCCACGCTAATGGTGCCCTGAGGGGTGAGGCCATGAGAGAAGATTGTAAGGATTAACAAAGAGAGAAAAAAAGTAGAGGTATGGCTGACAGATGTGGAAACGATTCACAAATAAATTTCAGGCCGTGATGCCTTTCTAAGTGGAGTCTGTCTGTTCTCTCTGGAAGGAAGGATACCTTGGGGTTAGTTCTCTGCTGCAGCCGCCGCTCCTCTCTTTCCCTCTGCAGCCTCTCGTACTCCTCTCGTATCTCTGCTGGAGTTCTCTTCCTCTCCACCACCTACGCGACACCCCCGCCAAACAATATTGGTGATGTATTCATAAATGATTTACAATGTTCAGGGCAAAACCACTCAAATGGGAGACAAAAAGGCTAAGTTGGACAGTCGCACACACACCTCCCATCCTTCCACCTCCAGGCCCTTCTTCCCAAAGAGGTCATAGATGGCTCGGGAGTGATCGTCACTCAGCACTGAGAAGAGATTTAGCATATGCAGATGATGTTGCTGTATAAATCCCAGAGGAGACACGGTGTAACGTCAGCTGTGCTCCTCCTTCATTCAAGTTGAATGGCAACAAACTGAATGGTTTAGATTTGTTTACCTTCATACGCCTGGTGCACCTGGTTGAAAAGCTGCTCGGCTTGTCTCTTCAGCTCCGGGTCTCGATGTTTGTCGGGGTGGTAAAGCATACACAGCCTGCGGTACGATGCCTTCAGCTCCTCCAACGTAGCCTGTAATTAGACAGAGGACAGGTTTCACTCCTGGAGGACTTGCAGCTAGCAATTACTTTCATTACCGATTAATCTGCCACGTGCTCCTGTGAATAACCGATGAATTCCCTGGTTTGTAAAAGGTCGTTAAATTGCATGGTTTTGTCTAAACACCAGTCCAATCCAATTAAATCATACCCACCTTATGCAGTAAAATATTCCCAAGGCATCACGAGGCAGGAATTAGTATTTTTACCCTACTTTATCTGTTTACTTATTCTTAAAGGTTCCGTGCGGAAGATTAAATTCTACTGCGCAATCTGAATATCCTGTGCTCTTCCAGGAGCTCTATAAACCCACTGGTCCTCATGGAGGAGGATCCACTGTTGTGTATAAATCATTGGCTCTATCTAAAACAATATTATCTATGATTATCAGATCCCAATCCTGCAGATAAAATCCCTTCAGTCTCACACACTGCACCTTTAAATGTACTAGTGGTACTAGGTTTAGTGACATATAGCGTTGTATAATGCAGATTAATACCCCTCACATAATCCTTCCCTTCCATCAGAGAGGAGAACCTGAGGTGAAGTCTGGATAAATCATTCAACAAAATCTTACAGAGTGAACCTTTCTTTTTATTTGTATTGTCAACATTTGGTGCATGTTGTAATGCATTCATTAGTCTAAGTGCTGACAGGACTCAGCAGCTGTAGCTCTCTCAGAAGGGGGAAGGGGAGCAGTAAAACAGGGCTCCCATATGAATGACTTCCGGTGAGGCTGCTCCGGTAACATGTTACCTAACAATACACACATGTACATAACAATGTATAGGTCATTCTCAGGCCGCCTCATCGGTCCCCATCCCGCTAAGAGTGGGGTGCATACCTGCTACAAGTGTTTACATTTACGATACATTGCTTAAATCGTGTAACAATGAATGTTAGCGTGTCCTTGCTATCCATGCCTGTGCAGCAGCAGCAGCCGGTCTCATCCTCCTCGGATGATGATGGAGCTGATGGAGGAGAGGATCTGCTCAGCGCAGCGATGGTGCACCGACTCTCGCGCAGGGACTCTAAACTACTATCGTTGGTAAAAATCTGACCATTGTCATCACAGTTCGTTGTGAGACAAATGTAGAAACTCACCTCTTTCCTGACGTTGAGCAGAGAGTAGTAATCCTCGTTGTTTAACTCCAAATCATCATCTAAGGACGCCGCCATGTTCGCGTTTGGTCCGGTCCCGCCCACTTCTCCAATGTTCTCGAAGCTGGTTGGTCAGCCGCGCGGGGAGCGGAAGTGGTCCTTCCATCCTCTTAAGCACAGCACGGGGGAGGAAGAGAAAATAGCCAACTCCAAGCAGAATGGGGGACTACAGAGATGAGTTTCAGCATTTTAGAAGGTTTGTTTTTTCTTTTTTGTGACAACGACATGTTATTCCTTTGCCCCCCCCTTTATTTCGCTGTTGAAACAGTCTGTAGGCTAACTACCATGGCTTCTTTGCTAACAAGACTCATCAACTAGGGTTTTTATACAAGATATACAGGACCCAGGGGTATCATGGATAACTATTATTTCCATTAACTGAAAGTATTGGCAAAATAGTACTAACAACTCAGTCAGGGTGACAGTTTTAAAGGGTCATGAGTGAATTCACCACAAATTACGAAGCATATATTTACTTACTTACTGCAGTGGCGGAAGGAAAACAGTGCAGACATTTTTTGCCATTGTATTCAAGTGATTTATTACTTAGACCCCTTCAGCAAACAATGAGAAGACACAGCGACTCATAAATGTTTTCAGGGCTTGTTTTGTTTAATAAGAGATAATGTTCAAAAGGCCTCCCCCTGCTGGTGGTGTTAGAGTCCTGACCTGTCTGTACAGTGCACTCTTCAGTAGTGAGCTGTAGTCGATGTTATGAATCACTTCTACTCAGTGTTGTGTGTGATCTGTATGCATGGCTGAATACCCATTAAGTTTAAATACAGCCTTTTTTAAATTCCTTGATTTACTCTGTGATTATGTTATTAGATGATATAAGAGATGATGTGATACGATAGGAGAAACTTTATTAATCCCCGAGAGGAAATTAATGAAGTGTCCAAACCCAATTGAAGAAGCATATTAGTGATACCCAGATGCAAATATAGGGAACGGTGTGAGGAGATGTCGAAATGAAGCAAACACAGATAAAAGGAAAGCAAATACTTGCATACAGCGAACTGCTACAACAAGCTACCACTAGCACGGTGCCATCTTGTTAGCATAAGTACTACCTACAGTTTCATATCACATATATGCCTCTGTGTTTTGTTTCTTTTCTGCATGGTAAAACTGACACCACCTCCGTGATTTCTGAAACATAGATGTGATTCTTAGAAGTATGAAGGCTAACATTTAGCTATCAACAAAGTAACTACACCTCTTTCTTGGGAGGTCATCATCGCAAAAAAATTGCATTGTGTGTTGTCTCAGTTAGCCAGTGTTTAACGGATACATTATTTGAGCACCATGCAATCATCCACATTCACAAGGTAGCTATGTACTGACATCACAACAGACTCTATTTCAGGACTGACCTTGAGATGAAGGAATTAGACTCTTTCCATGGACACTTACAACTGCATTTTGGGAATCATTCCTGTGTCACTCTATTCCATATGATATTAGACTTTAGGCATAATGGTTAGTGGTTTGACTGGTGTTAGCTGACAGAACCAGTCAATACTACCAAGGTCTGCAGAAGACGCAAATGATCTACAGTGGTGTAGCACTACCTGGTAATAGCAAGGTCATACAAAGGCTTTAACTCTCCAAAGAAAAACCATATAAAATGTATCCAGAGGTACTGCTTTTCATTAATATATGCAAATCTTCAGTGGGTAACCCTTTTGTTATATGCCCATAGATGTGATTGATCTGGACTGCTTTGTGCAGTAGTGTGTCCAACACTCTTAACACTCTGATCAAGGCCAACCCTCCACTCATCATCCCATCGTTCTGAATCATACAGATCTCTCTCTCCCACCTCCTCATTAATTCTAATGGAAAATTCATGTATGTTCCTATACATTAAGATGTGGTTAGAAGACTATACCATCACCCTTCTCCCAGAAAATATGAGATACATAGTACATGAATATTGAACTTCCACAATCTGACCAGGAAACCCTTATATCTTCAATTCCAATAGCCATAGTTCAGTCCACTGTTTAATCAGGGCGATGATCTGTGCCTGGCCCGATTTCATTATAGTTGGAATGCCCAAATCATGCACAATCTTTAAAATTTTAATATTCAGATTTGCATAACCGCACAACTGAGCTACTGTATTGGCACAGACAAGGTGTAGTTCATAAAGTGGCCAGCAAGTGTATATGGATGGCTTTTTGTCTGTCGAACACAAGGCTGTTGTGCAAAGGCTATATTCTACCCCAAGGCACCAAGTGACACCGTGGGTTTGAAGCCCACCCCCATGGACACGTAGGCCTGGCCTTTTTTTAAACTTAGCACTATAGCAGTAGGCATGCAATGGTCTGCCACTATTTCTATATAGTTATTTCAAGTCTTGATGTCCCCTCAAAGTGCCTCAGGGCAGAGTTTATATTCCTCCAGTCACACAGACACACACCTTGTATCAATGTGCAGCACTTCCAAGCAATGACGTGACAACTGAGTCGAAATGGACCGACAACAACAACAAACAACAACAACCAGGATGAGGCTTAAATTCCATTTCTCTGAGTTTTCAACTGACCCATCATCATCATCATCATCATCATCATCATCATCATCATCATCATCATCATCATCACTTGGGTTCAGAGGAAGCAGCAGTACAGCGTGTGTGTATGTGTATGTGTGTGTGAGTGTGTGTGTGTGTGTGTGTGTGTGTGTGTGCACCTTCACAGGCTGTGTAGGCGCGTGTGGAGCTGTCCTTTCAGCACCACGCAAGCTTCAGCACCACAGCCAATGACAGCACCCACCAGCCCACGCGCATCTGAAAAGTCTCTTTCAGGGCAGCACTTCTTCTTTTCATTAAATTCTTGGGGGAGTGTTCATAATTTATGGCGAGACGCGACCTTACATCTACAGCTATTCAACAGTCTTCTGGGTCTGCATGTGAGGAGACGATGAGGCGTGCACGCGGATCTCTCTCTCTCACTCACTCTCTCTCTCTCCCTCTCTCTCTGCGTGCGTTTGTGCGCGCGCGTGTGTGTGGATGATGAGCATGATGATGATGATGATGATGGTTCTGCGCGAGGCTGTCAAGGTGTCCTCGAATACAGACGTCGGTCAGTGACGTGTGAGGAGAGAGTGAGAGTGAGAGAGGGAGAGAGTGCGCGTGAACGTCGAATGTGGAAGAGGACGGGATGGGAGGTGGGGGGGGGGGGGGGGGGGGGGGGGGGGGGGGGGGGGGGGGGGGGGGGGGGGGGGGGGGGGGGGGGGGGGGGTGTCAGCGGGAACGAACCGGGGAGGGATGGAGAGTTCCGCGAGTCACCATCACGGATCCCCTCTGTCAATCACCACAGCCGCGACCAATCACATCGCTCGCATCGGCAGGCTCGCCCCCCACCATCCTCCTCCTTCCTTCCTGTCGGCCCCGCCCCCCTCCTTGAGCTGTCCTCTCCGTGCACGCGCGTGGTACCCTCCTCCCCTCCACCACCACCACCACCACCACCACCACCACTAGGTCGAGTCGAGGAGGAGGAGGAGGAGGAGGAGGAAGAGGAGGAGGGATGAGGCGCGCGGTGGAGGGGAAATGGCTGCCGAAAACAAGCCGGAAGGTAAGAGAGAAATAACGGGTGATTTTGCCTTTTCTTCCCCGTCTCGCGCTTCTCGGCGGCCGGGTCCTCCCCCCCCTCCCCCTCCGGTGTTCGACGGAGGGGATGGAGTCACGGGCGGAGGAGGAGATGGAGGACGGCGGTGCTCTCCCCTTCCCTTTCTCCCTCTCCTCCTCCTCTTCCTCCACAGCCCGTCCCGAAAACACCGAGCCTGGTGCTGAGGCAGCGCCAGTGTGATGCTCGGTTAACCGATGAGAGTTGTCCCGTGGGTGCGGGGTCCCGGCTGCCTTGACGGATTGGGGAGGGGGTAGTTTATTTATTGTAGCGTCAGATGTGTTTTTTTTTTTCCTCCACTTGCTTCACGAGTGTTTTTATTATTAAACTGGATGTGGACGAGAGAGGGAGAGCGAGAGAGGTTCATGCTGAAGGAATTCAGATGCTTTCTGTGCGCGTGCGTGTGTGCATGGGCGCGCGCCTGTGTTTATCTGTCTCTGTGTTCCTCTTAAAGCATAAAATCAGACTATTGAATTGTAAATCTCCCCCTCTGACAACCCCTCAAGCCTCCCGGTCCAGCTGTGTGTTTATTTATTAGCCATCCTGTGTGTGTGTGTGTGTGTGTGTGTGTGTGTGTGTGTGTGTGAGTGTGATGATAATGATGATGATTTGGTGTTGGTTGAGCCCACATATGTATGTATTTATGGCTGCTGCTGCTGAGGCAGTGAAGGTGAGAATGTGGCTGCATGTACCTCAGGGAGCAGATGTGTGTCAGTTTCAGGTCATATTGTGTTTGAATCTACTTTACATTTTTATTCCTCTCCCTCTGCTAAACTCTCAGGGTCGTTATAGTCACAGCCACCATTCCATTCAGATACTTATTCATCCATTCATGAATTATTTAAGGGATGGCCGGAATCACCATGGTGATAGTGTCACCGGCTCAACTCATGGGTTAATTAGAGCTTTATTCCGCTCACTGTTGTGTTTGACATTTGTTTATAAACACCCCCTGTGTGTTGATCTGTGCTAAGAATCAATTTCCCTGCTTCTGCAAAGTGCTGATGATGTCACACCGGGTTAAGTCGCCCTATAGAAGCCTGACAAGCTGTTATGCATAACAGATGAATGAGCGGTAACAAATAAGACGTGTTCAAACCTAATCGCCGGAATGACACACTGAAGATGCTTTGGAAATGAATAGACTTTTCTCAGTTGTTATTACTTTCATCTCGATGAGGCAAACCATTTGACCCTCTCTCCACTAGGGAGCAATGCTGAGCAGCATTTCTCCAAGGGGCAATTTTTGGATAATTTGAACTGCACAAGTAGAATAGCACATTTGTGAGGCACATTCTCAGGCGTGCGAGACTTTAAATGAGACACACACATACACACATACACACACACACACACACACACACACACACACACACACACATATGCAAGCAAGCATGCAGTGTGTGGCCCAAGGCGAAGGGGAAGCCGTGGTTGAGAGTCCCATTGCGTGAAGAGATGAGAACTGTAGATGAGATAGAAGGCCCATGGGCAGATCAGCAGGCACTGTACCACACGAATATAAAATCACCCCCCCCCCCCACCACCACTCAACCACTCATACTGTACCGTACCTTCATACATGCAAACAGACACATGCCTTTGACATTGTGGCCCTCTTTTTAATCCATTGAGTGTTATGAGTCGAGTGGATGTAATCATTTACAAGGCCGTGCTTCATTGAATGAAAAGCCAAAATGAAAGCGAAGGCAGCGGGCGGCTATCTACTCTTTCCATCCATCCATCCCGTGGCAGATGTGCCTGGTGCCAATCAGCCGAGTACACCAGTGGGCATGAGAACAATATCCACCATATAGCCTGGAAGACCATCTCCCTCTGCACTGGTTGGTCTACTTTGTATCATAGCAACAGTGGTCAGGGAAACAGAGAAATGATGAGAGAGAAGAGAAACTAAAGCTGGGTACAAGTTAGTCACACACAGACACACGCACAAACACACGCACGCACGCACACACACACACACACACACACACACACACACACACACACACAGAGGCAGTGTGGCCAATCGATCAAGGGACACAATGGTTGCAAGTTAGTGGATCCGAAAATGGATCAGCCCGCATGCATATCACATGGACTTTTATTTCTGGGTTTTCGAGGGGTACGGATGAGGCGGTGTGTGTGTGTGTGTGTGTGTGTGACTGCCAAGAAAACCAAAGTGCATAGCATCTTCTAAATATCCCTCTGTGTGTGTCCCCCCTTGTTTTTGTAGGACTGAAGAAGATAAGAAATCCAGAGCGAATGGTCAGGATTGCTGTTGGTTACACAGGACACACCCCTCCCAAGAGTGACGAAACTGACGCCAACAGTAAGAGTCACACACACACACACACACACACACACGCTCTCTTCACACTGTTTGTGCGTGCGCATGTCTGTGATGTGAGGGTGTTTAAGTGCTGCTTTCGCATTTGTCTGTAGCGCTGGGTGACTCTGGGAGCAAGTATAAAAGCCTTCTGGCAGAATGATGTGATGCAGGAACTGAGGTCTCCTTCTCATCTGCTCTGTAACAGATCACACACACGCACACACACACACACACACACACACACACACAGAAAACAAGCACACACTCTATGTGTCTCTCTGCTGAGACATCATTCCAATTCAGCTTTGTTACACATCATGTTTATTCATGCATGCCAGTACAGTATTAGTGGGTGCAAACACACACTCACACACACACACACACACACACACACACACACACTCTCACATATACACATGCACACCCCCACAGGCACGCGCGCACGCTCACTCACAATAAGGCATGGCTTACTTTGGCTATCAGTAGTTTATTGTCATGCCTAATCTGTACACATGGCATTATGTATCTATAATCCTCAATGGGCCTGGTTAAACTCGAAGTGAGATGGAGTGTGTAATCTGGGGTCACCGCATGGTCGTGTGTATGAGTGCGACTGTGTGGTGGGCATGTGTGTGTTGGCTGTGCTGTGTTAGAGGGACCATAAAAGCAATGATTGCTTTGATTGGTTATTGATTCCAGAGGACATGACACAGATGCATGCCCCAACCCCTCTCTCTCCTCCTCTCTCCCCCTGTGAGTGTGCGTGTGTGTGTGTGTGCAGTGTTTGTTAAGGGGACAAATTGGGGGAGGAACAGATGTGAGGAGGAGCAGACAGACATGCTACTTAGTGAGGTGTTGAGGGTTATGGGTATAGAGGAGGGAAGGTATGTGGAAACCCCACACAGACGGACACACACACACACACACACACACACACACACACACACACACGCATGCACGAGCATACTTTTTCATTCTGGGAGGAGCAGATGGCCTCATACCTGGACTAGACCCCCTTATTTTGTAAAGCGGGAGGGTAGAAAATGTAAGCACCACAAAATTGTAAGTGAACAAACAGCATAGAATCGAATAGAATAGTATAGAACAGAATAGAATAGAACAGATAGTTCTGTTTGGGATGTCTGTTTAATATGAGCGGAGACTTCCCGAGCCTATCCCTGTCTTCTATCTGTTCTCGCGTCCCAGCTGGAGGATTACTGGAGGAAAAGTTTATCAGCAGAATGATAAAATTAGCATGCACACCCATCTCTCCATCCCTTCCCTCCCCCTCCGCTCTCCCTCCTTCCTCCCGCACTCTCACTCATCCAGTGCTGTGTTCCTGCTGTACCCCTAATTCTTTCTTCTCCCTGCCCCGGTGCTCCGTCCCTGCCATCCGGCTCCCCCTGTCTCCCCCCCCATCTCTTTCCCCCCTCCCTCTCTCCCTGCCCTCCCTCCCCTCCCTTCCTCCCCTCACCATCTAGCTGCTGTGCAATGAGCCTTTCTTTCTGTCACATTAATTTCATCCCAAAAAAGGGGTAAAATGTGAAAATTTCCCCTGATGCCTCCTAATATCAGTGGGGGGAGAGTTAAGAGTTGCATTTGGAGCATTTTTCTCGCTCTTTGCTGAAGAGACTTTTATAATTAACTGACAGCCATCTCACAAGGGCATTGGCTTGTTTCTGTGTTAAATATGGAGATGACAGTTTTATGAGGTAAAATATTCATCAGTCGGTGGCTGCTCTTCCATGTGACTCCAGCCTAAATTATGGCATCTGATACAGGCTACACCACCCAAGCAATGTTTCACTCCGGGTCCCACACTTTTTTTTTTTTGGACGCACACCTCCGTATGACTTAATGAGCCATTGCTTACACATTAGCATTCAGACTTTGTCACTCTTTTGGACTCACTTTTAGCAGATTAGCAGGAGCTTGATCTATGTGGAGCCTCTTTGGGGTGTAAAAGCGCATCAGCATTCAACAAATCTACAAACTTGTTCACTTCCATTCCTCGTCAGCGAGGGGAGAGAATGTAAGAATAGGTGAAGATGATGCCGTGTCCATTAAGATGCTTTGAAAGGGAATTCGGCTCCAAGGTCATGGGTCTATTAAAAAAGAGAAAAAGAATCACCACTTTAGGACAAATAACGGTGTGTGCATACTTTCATCGGCAGCAGCAGCATATGTACGTGCAAGTGTGTTTCCATGTATGAGTGTGCGCGGGTGTTTGCGTGTCTGTGCGCATGTGCGTGCGTGTGTGTGTGTGTGTGTGTGTGTGTGTGTGCCTACGCATGTGCTACAGGCTTGTTTGATGTGGTGGTTCTGGTACATTTCAAAGGCGAGGCTCTGATGAGAATTCTTCAGAACAGCAGGGGGAGGGGAGGGGGTTATAGCCAGGAGGGGTGGGGTTTAAACGCTGATTGGCATTCATAGCGGAGCGGCTGGAGTGCTGCTAAAAAAGAAATTAGGCTTTAACTAAGCTGCACCATTCAGCTGTTTAACTAAGCTGCTGCACCGTTCAGCTGTTTGAAATTCTGTCTTCTCAGGCCTTCTATTAATAAATGCATAATTGATTAGGGGGAGCATACGTGCCTGAACACACTTTTACTGACACAAACACACACGTTCTCAGGCATCTATAAGCGCACACACACACACACACACACACACACCCACACCCAGACCCCAGTCCTGTCCTCCCTCAGCACTCATCCATCTTTGTCTTACCTTGTTCCATCTCTTGTCCTTGCAAAACTCCCACTTTCTGATTTGTCTCTTCCAAAGTTTCGTTCTTTTCTTCATTAAGTGTCTCTTTATGGCTCATTGTCTCCTGTCTCCTCGCTCTGACAACCCCCCCACCCCTCACACACACACACACACACACACACACACACCACCTAACATATCTCTCTTTTACTCTCACACTGTCTGCCCTCAGGTACAGTATAATTCCTATCTTCCCTGGGGAGTCTTGAATGGACGCCCTCTACTCAAATGCTTATCAATAACCTTTGAGTGCTTGCTCTCTTTGACTTCTGAGCAGCACACCCGTTGGGCATGCACACACAAACAGGAACACACACACGCACACACACACACACTTGTGCACACATGAGGGGCTCTATTTGTGTTAGCTTTGGTGAAGTAGTATTTCTTGTGGCGCAGTGGGATTTTCTCCCCTTTACCGACACTTACTGATTCAGTGTGCGATGCTGTAGGAGGAGAGTTGAACAGGTAATCCAGTAGCACCATGTCGTGTTGGTGCCGGTGCAGCCGTACTTCCCCCTCTAACATTATAAGCAAATTTCATTATTCACATTTTGCTCGTCTGTGTTATTGCACACTCTGCTACCAGTTGTCACATCATGTTACATTGAATGGAAATGAGAGGATTAAGATCTCTACCATTGTTGTCAACAAGCCCAATTAAATGGCAAAAAAAATGGATGCTGGAGACTCCCTTTGTAAACAAGTCGCAAATTATTCTACATTATTCATGTTAAAGATGCAGTTTGCAAAGCCCTGTAGATTTTGATAAATGCAACTAAAAGAGGAGAAGTTGTGTTTATGGAATTATTTAAGCAGGATAGTGTGTAGAATTTGACTAAAAAGGAGCTGCAACGACTCAGCGATTAAGTCGATTATTAAAACTGATTTGGTAGTAAATGAATTTGGTTTGTTTAAAAGCATAATCCATGTTTCCTGAAGTGTGGGATATGCAACACACGCTATGACGCAATTTAAAAAACAATACTTGTTCGTGCAATTATGACTGTATTTTTATTTTGCAATGTCTTTGAAAAATAAACTGCAAGAAGTAATACAATGTATCAAATGAATTTTTATCTGATTAATGAAATAAATCAACAGAAGTAGAAGTAGAAGTATTTGTTGTTAATATCTGTTTATTATTGGTTTAAAGAAATAAGTGCCCATGAAAAGCACTTGTCAGGATACCAAGCATGTAAAATTGTACCATTGTTGACCTACTTGTGGTTAGTTGTTCAATGTGGTTATCATTTCAAAATGTGCATGGTTATGCTTAAACAATCCACTTTGAACAAAACATCACCTGCTCGTTGCTGCATGTTAAAGTGCTGGATATTTAAAGACTTGCAACCTTTCAGCTTTCGCAGAAGAAAATCAGTTTCCTCTTTGGAGGATCTAGTTTGTCCCTACTCCATTATACTGAAGCATCTACATAACACTCAGGGGGGAGCATTGCTTTTAAAGAGGATAAGAGATGCCCATGTGATTGGCCATGGATGTAACCAACCCCAAATGTACTCATAATGTATGATAATGGATTCTTCTTAATCCAAATCGGACTCAGGTGCGCTGTGCATTTCCACCTGCAGTCCAAAAATAAGTGCCATTCCCTTTGTGCACTGCACAAGCAGCCTTGATCCACCATCACCAAGCCCTTTCGGCTAGGTGTGACACTGAATAGGATTCACCTATACACACTTTTGATAAAGATGACATGAAAATATTTCACAAAGTTTGTGTATAAATTTGCTGCCATAAAAAGCATCGGCTTTAAAATCTATTTTCACTGCTATGCCCAAAATCTGGGCGGACCAAAATAAGAAAGATATATAATTAATTAAATCCTCTGTCCTTCACAGGCCTAAACGAATCCCTGTGCAACTTCAATTATTCAAGGTGACATGGAGCCGTTAGAAATGCCACACAATAAAAGTTTGTTATGATTTGGAGGCGGCCAGATCCCAGAGATGCTGCGTGTTGGTATTCTCCTCTCACCATGTCTGTGTGTCTGATGAGAAATTTCTCCCCTGCTTCCCACTCATCCCTCATTTATCTTCCTTTATCTTCTCCCCCTGTCCCCCCCCCCCCCCCCCCCCCCCCCCCCCCCCTCTCCCCCCCCTCCCTCCCCCCCCCCCCCCCCCCCCACCTCCCACTCCACCCCCTTCCACTCCAGATGAGCCAGGCCAATTGAAGATATACCTTCCGAAGAAGTTGCTGGAGTGTCTACCCAAATGTTCCTCTCTGCCCAAGGAGCGCCATCGCTGGAACACCAACGAGGTGAGAGTGAAACCCACCGGGGAGGAAAATATCGGTGACAGTGAGGTGAACTTGGAGTTTTCTTTTTCTTTTTTTTTTTTTTACCAGTGGTGCATCTCCAGCTAATGTCACATTGAGAGATGAAGAGGAGGTAAACAAACACAGTGGCAGCTTTTTATTGTGTGACACCAGGAAATAAAAACAAAAACAACCCATGCTCTCAGCCAGGTTCCCACCGACTGTACTTCCCATTATGTTTCTCTCCACACTCCAGGTTCAGGCTCCGGGGTTCAGGCTAAAACTATGGGACTTATGTACTAAGATACAAGTAATGATGCTATATATTGAATCTCTCCACCGTTGCATGGTTGGTGGGTAAAGAAAAGAAAAAAACAGTGGTCAATACAGCAGAGACATCTGAACATAACATTGTTGCTATGCAACCGCAGAAAGCTGTTAAATGTGTGGCACACTTCTGTACATAGTAGCTTTTTGTGTGAAAATGATGCTCCACTTACAATGTGCACTGTTGTTCTCCAAAGCAAAACAAAGCAGAGCAAATTAAAAGCTGACTGTGAGGTATAAACAACACAACCAGTGACCATGCGCCCGGTGGATTTGATCATAAAAATGAGTTAAAGTAACATAAGGGGCATTTTGCACTCCACGTTTCTCACTGTGAACTATATTTTTCCATGTTTTTTAACACAATCTCCTGAATGCAGCGCTGAGACTGTCCTGCTCCGGGGCCAAATTTAGCATCATGTTTGCAGCATGAACAATAGATAACTTAAATTGTGCCACAGTGGCTAAGTGGCACAATGCAAAATGGGGCCAAATGAGTTTGGGACAGCTCTTTACTCAGGACCAGAGATGACCCCGAGCTACAGATGTGGGTGAGAAAAGCTGCACAGGGCTCCATGTTTTTCTCCAGACCGGGTCTGTTAGCTTTAGCTTAAGGGAATTGTTTGATGGCTGGAAATGGTTGCAGGCATTTATCGTCAATGACTCCTTGCTCATGCATTTCATTGCACAGCTCTCCACCGGTGGTTTGCTCCATTCATTGTGATGTGGTTGGCCTCTGTGAGGACATTTTCTTCATGTGCAGGCGGTGCACTCCATTATAGATGAGTGTTTGTGTGTTTGTGTTATTGATTACCAAGTCCTGCATTATTATGCAATGCAAAGCTGATTTGGCCTGTGGTTTTTCTCTCAGGAAAGTCATTACATTTTTCATGCAATCCATCTCAATGAAGGTCATTCTGGGAGTTAAGCTCGGCGCCTACTGAACACATGAATAGGCAGCGAGCCTGTGCGCGCGCGCGCGTGTGTGTTTTAGAACGTGGCCGCTGTTAGTTAGGGACTTCCACTTTCATCAGCCTAACCAACAGCAATTGTGCTCAAAGCTGAGGGACCAGCCCAGAGTACCATGTTACTTGCCCTCCTCTCCCACCCCTTTTTCTCTATAAGTCCTCCTTTCAATTCACCATCTACTCCGCTTCATCTTTATCCTTCATATCCTCTCCTCTCCTCCCTCTCTCTCTCCCTCTCTCTCCCTCTCGGCGGTGCTCTCTCTCCCTCTGATGAGGAGGTGCAGGCTCGGTTCAGGGGTAGGTTGGGTGTCCCTCAGTGAATTCCTTCAAAGCTCCTTCACCACGCAGGCATAAAGTTTCCTGCATACTTAAACACACCATTGTGTGTGCGTGTGCATGTGTGCTGCACCTCTTGCTTGATGCTTCCATGGGAGGATGCTCAATGCGCATCTCATGCACGTTCTGTATTGGTTGTGTCTGTTAGGGGTATAGGTATATATGCGCACTGCCAGATTATTGTGGTCAATTATTTTGTAGCTGCTGCAACAGCTATTGATTTCTTCCCCTATGTTTGTTATCTGTCTGCTGTCCGCAGACAACGCAAGACCTATAGCAGTTTTTCATCATCCGCACGCCGAGAACTGAAATCATCATTGATCATCGCATTTAATACACATGTAGGGTTTGACGTCTGCTGTCGACTGCTGCATTACCCAGTCTACTGTTGGATTTTCTTACCAGTAGGATGTCAGCTTTCAAGACAGCTGACACGTGATCGATCCATTCATTCAGTTACATCCTCTTGAAGTGAGTTAGTTTGAAATATAATATATTGTGGTATATTGAAGTCTAGTATTCTGTCATGTGTTATTGACAAATGTATGTTGTCCTCATGTAATTATTTTGACCTGTGGTTGTGTACATGCGTAGGCATATGTGTGTGTGTGTGTGTGTGTGAGTGTGTGAGTGTATGTGTGTGTGAGAGAGAGAGAGCGAGAGAAAGTGCATTTGCACATTTGAGTGTTCAAAGAATTATTCATTTCCATAAGAAAATCCCACAATTGTTTTTGTGTTTCCTCATCCCCACTGTTTGGCTCTCTGTTTATACATGTCTGCATTCAGAATTAGGATTATCGGTTGTGATTTTGTGCGTGTGTGGTGTGTGTGTGTGTGTGTGTGTCTACTATGTGTCTGCTGTGCATGTGTCTGAATAAGAAAAGCACAGCATGATAGATAAAGAGATTACCGTCCTGTGTTTTGATGGCTTTGATTAAGTCAGTAGTAATCTTTAAGTCTTCATCTGATATGTTCCTATTCTCTCATTTTTCTTGGCACATGTATGTGTGTGTGTGTGTGTGTGTGTGTGTGTGTGTGTGTGCGTGCGTGCATGTGGTCATGTGTGTTTGTTTTCAGGCATGTGGGCACAATCGCATATGATCCTCTGATCTCTCTTTTGTCACGCATGGCTCTTTGCTTGGCCTCCCATGAGCACTGAGCTGTGACCCCATACATTTTTACCCAGTGCACTCCTCCTCCTCCTCTCTGTCCTTTCCTCTCTTCCTTCACTTCCCCCCCTCTCTCTCTCTCTCTCTCTCTCTCTCTCTCTCTCCTTTGTGTACCTACTGATGTGTGAAATTATTCTGGGATGGAGGGATGGATTCCTCCCTGAAGGGCTGAGCAGAGGCGTGAGCCTTTTGTTCAATAATAGATTGGGGGTGTATGTGTATCTGTCCATGGTAATAGACTATAGACTAGTTTTAGATAACAAACCACACTCAGGTGGACAGACAGATCGTAGAGTCTCTTTTATTCATCCACTGGGAATGACCTGTTTGGTTTCAGCAGATTCTTTGCAGCGCTGAAATAAGGAGGCTGTGAAAGTTTTTTGTCCTTTTAAAAAAAAAAATTCGAACAAAGTCAAACTTCAGAATCCGGACCTGGGATTCAGGCTCATGAAAAGATATGATTACTTTTAATGGAACCCTTGACATACTGACTCCTATTTTAAGAGGCCAGACTGAGGCTGAGGCCCAAATAAAATGCCCTTTAGAGAGATTAAATCTGAGGTAAGAAATGTACACAAAAGCTTGTGAATGGGGACATGGTCGCATGTTCTAACGTGCATCTTAAAAGCCTTTCCCTCAGGCAGCCCCCCTGCCATCATTCAAATGATGCAACTGTCAAACGGGTCGGTGCAGACTCCGGTAGATCACACAGCCGACAGCCGTCTGTGCCACTCGATCTGCTTCTGCATGTGAGGCGCTCGCGTCCATGTGACGCTTATTTGCACAGGCGTTAAAGAAGCGTGTTTGAGGCGAAGGCCTTGTTTTTCTATCAGCGATATGAAACATGCATTGTTTAATTGCGCAGCCCAGCTCTCGCTCTCATCGCGTGGTGGTGATATATTGTGTCACTGTGGTGTGAAGGCGGCTCATCGACAGTTCACACACGCGCGTCTGGCTGTGCTGCTGCATGACACTAACATGATTGCCTGAATGAGATCAGATCAAAAAGCATACTGTATATTTTTTAGACCGCTGCCCCACCTCTTGTGTGTGTGTGTGTGCACGCGTGAATGATAGGTGTTTCCATGGTAACCGATTGTGCGTGAATGTGCACATGCATGTGTCCCTGCTAATGTTATGAACAATGTTGCAAGTGTGACACGACGCTCTTCATGATTGTGCAGTACATCAAAGGTGATAAGAAAGGCGAGATAATGTCAGAGCGTCCGCTTGCAATGCCAAACATGCACGACAGACCCCCCCCGCCCCCACCCCCTCCCTCCAAAAAAAATCTATTGGTGAAGGGCAAACGCTCCAAATCTCAGGTACAAATATAAAAATACCACCTCCACTCACCTGTGCATGCTGTGCCAGCTTCTGTGATCTCCAGTGTCTGTCTAGCCCAAACAAAGCGCCGTGTGTGTGAATGTTTAATGTATTATTTATGTCAGTATTGTTTGTGAGCCGTTAAATAGATACATGCAATTAAATATGCATGCATTGTATCTCTACATGTTGCTTTGTGGAGATATTCCCCTTTTCCCCCCTGTAGGTAAAATATGAGAGGTTTACACACAGTGGAGGTTAACACGGGGAGGATGATGCTAAATGTCCGTTAACAGTCTGTGATGCAGTAACAGAAAATACTATGGCTTCATTATGGAATAGCGCACAGAGGCAGTCTCAGGTCCGGGTGCTCCATTTACACTGTGGTAAGTGTGCCCTTGATTTATGACTTTGATGTGTGAATCGCTAATGTCCAGCTCAAACCGGCTCCGGCCGACACGCTGCGTTTCTTTGCCCGAGTTATAGAGCGAAGACTAAAAGTAACAAGTCACCGGGAACTCAGGGAGAAGTTCCATATTTAAATGTTACGGGTGTGTATTTGTTAGATAAGATGTTGGGGAGAGATGCTGTGTGTAAGTGTGTGTGTGTGTATATGTGTGTGTGTGTGTGTGTGTGTGCGCGCGCGCCTATGGCTGTAACCTCTCCAGTTGACATTGAGCTCTGCACTGTTACCGTTTACCAGAGTAAAGCATGGTTTAATGAGGGGGCAAAGAAGCCAGCATACACACTCAGATGTTCACACTCACACACACACACACACATACACACACACACACACACCAGAGGGGTGTTGCAGTGCTCCTTGTGTTTGATTCCTATTCTTTTATTTTTAATCATTCCTCTGTCTTTTGGGTTGAGAAATATTTTATGTTTGGAGAGCGCCAAGTTATAATCACTAATTAGTCCTCCAGGCTCTTTTTCTCTCCCTCCATCTCTCTATCCCTCCTCCTCTCCTCTTCTTTGTCTATCTCTCCATCTCTCTCTCCCTCTCTCCCTCTCTCCCTCTCTCTCTCCCTCTCTCTCTCTCTCTCTCTCTCACTCTGTGAGCCAAGCATAGCCCAATTAACACCCATTGTCATTTTGTGTCTGTTGTGACTTCCATTTCCGCTCGAACTGCGCACTGTCCTGCCGACCGAGCGACGGCGGCGTGAACCCGATGTGCAGCAATGCAAAGAATTAATTACTGTGGATTCATTCTATTCATGAATGTAATTTCCTTCTTTATACATGTAATTATCCCGCGAAGCCTCTCATTTGCAGACTGCATTTGTACTGTGGATGTCGCATAGATTGTTTGCATTGGTATTTTAGTGTGTTTCATGTCATGCAGTTTGATCAGCACAAACAAGTTCGCAAGGGGGCCGGGATTAAACAGGTTTTACGAGTCTAGTCGGGGAAAGCCAGTGTCTGAGTCTGCCCCCTTTCTCTTCCTTTCCTCTTCTCTCCTCTTCTCTCCTCTCCTCACCCACTTCTCTCCCTCGTACATGACTGGAAGCCCCACATTTCTCTCCCGCTCTATTCTCTCCATGTTGCACAGACCCGCTATTTATCTTGCCCACTATAATTTGACACAAAATATTGTTAACTGGAGACACAGAAATATATTAAACAGTGGGAATGTGCCACTATGTGTGTGTGTGTGTGTCTGTGTGTGTGTGTGTGCTTCTGCTCGTTTGTGTGTGCCTTCATGTGTGTCTTCAAGCCTGTTTTTTTTTTTTTTGGGGGGGTGTTTTAACTTCCTGTTCTTTCCAAGACCAATCAAAAGGAACTAAATGACCAGTGGTGTCTGAGGTAATAAGGAGCCGGACAGTGCAGTGCAGCGGAGACCATACTTCTTGTTACCTTTAATGTCCCCACACACCGTAGAACAGTGGTGTCAAACTCATTTTCACAGAGGGACACATCAGCGCCATGGTTCCCTTCAAATGGCCGGTGGTAACTGTAAGACTGAACATAAATCATACATCTTCTAGTTTCGCGGGCCGCATAAAATGATGTGGCGGGCCAGATGTGGCCCCTGGGCCTCAAGTTTGACACCTGTGCCGTAGAACCTCTGTAGTATCTGACTTTCCTGTGAGTAAGATTGAGACGGATAAAGCGTTAACGTGTGTATGTGCGTGCACGCACGCACGCACGTATTTTTGTAGCAAGTTCCAAGGTGTAGATCTTTGCCTGGAAAACTTTTCTCATTTCATATATAACTTTGATAATGTTCTGCTCCTCAGACGTTTCGAGGCTTTCAGGAGTCAAATGTATTTCACAGCAGCAGGAGCACGGGGCACGTTTACATGTTCACATCCTAGAATAACGGTGAGATGTCAACAAAACAGTGTAGATTTAAGCGCAACAGGAATCGTATTGATTCGGAAGACTTTGTTTTTCTGACTTAATCGTCTCCACAGCTGGGAGACATGTAACAGAGTGGTTTGTTCAAGATTCCTTAAGCCAATACATATTTCATACTCTCTGCTCATGTTTGATGAAGGGAGGGTTCAGTCAAAACACTCTTTTTTTATCCTGTCTCACAGCTTGCCCTCTATGACTCTATGCAGATACTAAAACACGAGTCTAACAGTGCTTTAAGGTGCAGTGTGTAAGGTTTAAGTCAGAGGTGTTAAACATATGGCCCATGGGCCAGAACTGGAGCTGGATATATTGAGAAGAGACATGTTCATTTATTAATCATTTTAGGGTTTGAGTATTTCCGTTAGATTCACTTTCTTTTTGCATCTTTTAGTAAAAAAAAATCTTCTGAACGTATATACATTATTGTTGTTATTTGAATTAGGAGGGGTCCTCTTAAAGGAGACCACCATGTTGTACCAACATAGATTTTCAGGAAGGGAAGGGTGAGACACATCAATGCACCACACTTTCCTTTTAGATGAGAGTGAAATGTCCTTTAGTGTGATACTATCTGGATGCCCAGTCACCTCTGTATTCATGCTCATTTCCCCACACTGTGCTATCGTCACCATGCTTTCAGATATTGACCATATTTCTACTGTAAATTCATGTGGTAAGCATCCCTGGACTCCTGAGACTGCCTGCGTTAGACATGAGTCATCTGAGAGTTGTTTCTTTTTTTTTACAGACCACTGATACAACACACTGCTGTTGTGTAATGGCCATGCAGTTGTCACCCGGCAGTGGTGGGTGTGTGTTGTGGGTCCAGTATAGGAGTGAAGATAGAAGTGAAGCTGTAGCTTCTGTTTAGCCTCTTCTGTTTATCTAAAATGCACAATGGCACAGATATCAGAGGGGAGGGGATGTTGTATCTCGCCAACCCCCTTGAGACAATTAATTGACTGATGATTGGTTGATACCGAAGCTCCCTAACATTGCGATCAATAACTTCTATAATGCAGCTTCAACATCAAATTCATTTTCTGTATCGATAGTGTCACGACCCAGCTCAAAGGTCATGGCAAATATGGGAAAGACACAAGTGGTCATGGTTGAAATCATTCAATATTAAATCAGAATGAGGAATCAACCCAAGCTGCATACAAAACAAGGTACCCACGGCAGGGGCCGTGGCAATAGTGTTGTCATCACTTGTATTATCAATACCTATACCACTGCATACTGGATTTTGATCTGTTGCTGGTACAACGCTAAATCCCCTTCCCCTCCCTCTGCATGGATGTGTGTGTGTGTGTGTGTGTGTGGTTCCTGCCTTTCTCTCCAATACAACACAATATTTATCGGCTTGAAGATGAATTGGATTAAATTCACTCAAATATTTACTCCTCACACTTCTGGTGTTTTCCATGCAAACATATTCCCCCACGCTGCCTTATTAACTGCACGCCTTACCTAATCCAAGCAGTTGGTAAGGAAACAAATATGAAGATATCAGCAATGCAACATTAGAAAATAAGGAAATACAGATACTAATAAATGGAGCTGCAGACATGTTGTTGTGCAGTGAGCTTGGTTGTTTGGCTTTGTTGATACAATCTTGCTCAGATCTGTGGCTGTGTGGGCCTCGTAAGCCTCTGCCCACTAATAGTCACTTGCTGGCTGTATTCTCTGCTTTTAATTAAATCTGCTGAGATTATGTGGTTGTTAAATTGCACTGTCAGTGCAAAATCAATGTAGATAAATACAACATAGTAATAAAGAAAATGTCAACTTGCAGTGGTGGTTTCAGAAGGCTTTAATTTCTTTTCACTCATTATCAATTTGCTCTGCACTGATTTGATTTGATAATGGCGAGATATGTGTGGGGAATAGCACACATGAATATTTATGAATATTGGGAGCCATCAACCACAGAGATTGTGTTAGGTGTGGGGATTAAGGCAGAAGACGAAGTGCAGTGGCAAGCTGAGGAGAGTTTTATATGAAGCATGTCAGAAAAAGTTACTGCAGGTTCAGAATACATATCCACAGGATGCGGCGATTCAATAGACAAGGGTTAGCATGTGCATCAGTGAGTCAAAGGTAGACAGAAATCAAAATGTGAGTGAGAGGCGATGGAGGCAGGACGTCGATCCTGGAGGCAAAAAACAAAACAAAATCTTTATGAAAGAGCTAAGTTGTTCGGGGCAAAGTCTGAAAATTCAACAAACTGCTGCAACATCAGCGGCAAAGCCCATTTCCTCACACAGCATATATACATATGAAAGTTGCGGTGGGTGGTGGAGTTGATAGGGCGATGGCGCACGGGGGTCTCAGTGAAATGGCGAGAGAACTGGGAAGTGGAAGCTGCACCCAGCCAGCAGGAGACACACACACACACACACACAGGAAGTAAATGAGGACGGGCACAGACACACACACAGCTGGAAACCAGGAACACAAAACCAACAGGCAGAATTCATAATCCTACCGGTCGGTGCATGTTTAATGGTTACTAGTATGGTTACTAGTCTGGTTACTAGTCTCATGGTAGTCGCCTTAATGTCTGTGTTTGCCTGTTAATGAGTTGAGGAGTCATATCATTGTGGAGCTCCCCCGCTGTGTTTACTGCTCGGTGTGAACGTGTTTCTGGAGCCTCACGCAGCTTTGTTTCCTTAAACTTGTTAAGAGCACAATTTAAGACTTTAATTTTGAAGCAAACCTGTTATTAGACTGAAATATAAGAGTTTTCGAACTCCATCTTCATAATGACTGTATGATGCAGGTCAAAAAGTGATGACACATACGTGGAAACTTATACCCAGCAAAAGTTTTACCTCTGGCGCATTTTCTGATTTTTTAATGTTACACAATTGGGTCTCCGGTGTCTCACTTTGTTTTTGGAGCGGAGCCAAAGTGGTAAACTGGCTGCCAACTATATCATATCCACAACAACACACAGTGAGAGAGGTGTGACACTAAAAATGCTGCTGCTGCTGCCACTAACATTCACACGAGTGAAACCCCAGGGAGAGGCAGCAGCAAAGTTTCCATTCTTCGGATTTACATTATTTTAGGGCGAGATACTCTCTGCTCTGCGAGTGTGTTATAGCGCACCTCCGGTTTGGGTTATGATATTGGAACAATTCCTCTCAGGAGAACGCAGTACGTGTCCGGTTCTCTCCTCTCAAACTGCACTTCTGTTTCTCTGTCTCTCCCTGTCTTCGTCTTCCTCCCCCTCCTCCCTCCTCCCTCCTCCCTCCCGCTGATGTATGGAATGTCGACTCTCATATGGGGTGTGTTTGTAAAAGTCACAATAATCAAATTTCCCTGATTCCTGGGGGATTAAACTAGGTGGAAGTTGTGCGTGCGCGCGTTTGTACGTGCGCGAGGGTGTGTGTGTGTTCCGTCTCTTTGCTGATACGAGATTAGCTGTGTACCAAGTTGCGTATTGTAATGCAGCGGTGTCATTAGTCTAAGACCAGCTCAGCTGTATTATATCATCCATCATGTTGTACTCTGAGGAGGCAGCTTCACTGATGCCTCATTTGCATACTGACGCTACATATATTTAATTGTTTGAATGTAAAGCGCTGGGTATAGGAAGGATGATAAACCACCTAATGTGAAGGGAAGAGCTCCTCGCTATGTCTCACTATAGCGTCTCTTCTCAAATGACGGAGATTGAAAATAGCGGACGGCCGTTCCTTTGGGTGTTCAACAGAAGAAGTTGTGACAGTCTTTTACGAAATTCATTTCCTATTCCAAATCACTCTGTCCTGATAAATATTATTCTCTGCAGGAAGTGTGAACTCGCTAGCTCAGCAAACAGTAAAAGCAGGTATAGGCTATAGTTAAACCTAACAACCTGCATAATCACCTCGTATACGGGTCATGGCGTAACAGTGAGTACACTTACATAGTCAGCAATATTCAGACCGTTGCCCCTCATCTGACATGAAAGACATGATTCAAATGTACGTGTAGTGCCAATAGTATATTCCCTCCTGATTTAAGAGTGTAGTCTGATTAAGCCCTTATCAGTCGGTAATAAGCACCAGATGTAATGCAATCAACATGTCTATTTAATGTGACTGCATATTTTCCACCTTTGATGTTTTACAAAGTCCATAAGTAAGGGTTGGAGGTCAGGCAAACCGAGATGAGTTATTTTGAAAATAAATGTAAAGGTACAACAATGTGTGCATAATTATTGTAAGATTGACAGAACTACACATTCCATAGAGAGTTGTGAATTACCATCTTTTTAATATCTCACAAACCTCCTTGAGTGTCCTGACCATGGAGCAAAACCCACTGAGGTATAGGGCTCAGTGTAAAAGTTGGTCCGTTCAGCTGAACCAAGTCAGTCAGAATGAAATGTTTATTTTATAATTAGCTTAGCTGCAAAATGTTGTCTATTGATGGCTTATCGATTGAGGCCAATTGGCAAGTGGAGAAAACTGCATTTCACGGGGTGGTTACTAGAGGCTGGCTCTCAGGGTGAGGAGTTACAGGCTACCCCTTAAGTGGAGTTGTCTTACAGGTATGTGTGTAGCATACCACATATAGTAAACGTATTGCATCTAGTACTTCTGAGATAAGATGTTGCTGTTACACCTGAGGATTTTGGGTATTAAAGTACTTTGCTTCGATAGTTCAAAAAACATGTTTTTCTTGAACATCTATTAATATAATGCAAACTTTCTGCTCCCATGGGATCATTTCATGTCATTTCACAATCATGTCTGTAGCCTATGGTGAGTCAATGTGAGATAATCACAACATTTATGGTCGATAATTAAGATCTCTTTTCCCGAAAATGACTCGCAGCACAGCTCTGCACTCCAGACGCCAATGTGTTCATTTAATTATTTTCATTATCAGGTTGAGATAATCAACACAACACTGTTTATAGCACTATCTTAGTCAGACTTTGGTCTTTATCAGGCAATTATGAGAATATCAATGTCCATATAAACCTAGTTTATGTGTCCGATACAGCGGCACCGGAGCGACATTCTCCCGTCTCTCTCTGCGCTGAAGTGTCATTACATGTTGAACTAGGAAGTCATGGTCCATTACAGTTCACATGAGGTGGAAAGTTACCAGGACAGTGTGGACGGCGATGACGGATGTCTGTCTCCTGAACCAATCTCTCGAAGCGCATTAAGTGAGGGTGATTATTCAGTGGCCATATGGGTTAAATGAATGAAAACAGCCTGATTTAAGCAAACAAACACCTCACAAAGGTCACAATGTTTTGGCACGCTGAACGGCTGCTGTAAAAAAGTTGGTTGTATTGCTCACCCCCCCCCCCCCCGCCCATTTATCCCCCCCCCCCCCGGGTTATTTATTTATATGCATACACACTTACATCATGCAGTAAGTTTAAACATAGCTAACATACTTTGGCGCCCACTGCATGAATCACGGCATACTTGAAGAGAAGGCGAGGACTGCGGGCTCTACCTTGTACAATGCATCATCACTGTAAATATACAACGAAGAGGAGCCCCCTCTGGATCCACTGATGCACTATACAGTACACTTATGATCTATTAATGGAACGGCATATGTTGATCAGATATCATCTCTCTCTCTCGCCCGCCAGCTCTTCCCGGTATTTTCTGAGCCGTTGCTGAGCACGCTCTGCCCTTCATGCTGCGCTTTCAGCCAAGAGACAGTCGTGGAGAAATTTCAAGATGGATTGGTCTACTTCAAACTGAATTCAAAATGAAACACATCCATTCTTTTTACCACCAGATGCAATAAATAAGTCCTAGACAGTGCCCAAATTCTGCTGACTCCTGATTTGTGGTTATGACTCCGGACAAGTCAACAGTAAAATGAGTAAAGAGAACTCGGCAGAGGGGAAGGGGTTAAATCAGGTTCTGCATCTTTATTCTCTGACTCATCAGATTGTTTAATCGCCTGCAATTACTGACGGTTGACTTAGCTAAAGTGCGTTATTTTGTTCGGTATTCCCATTATTTCTATTTCTGAGCAAGAGCAAGTGATTTTTTTTTTCCACTTGCCCGCTTCTTGACTTATTGACGCACGAGCTGGCAATCGACAGGATTGGGATTGCTTTTGGGACTCCTCTGTTAAACCATACATCACCTTTTGCAATACCCTGAAAGTGTGAGTCCACAGTCAGGAGTCGATTCAGGTCCACAGCCCGGGGCCTTGTCACGGGCGGAGACATATCAGACTCTACAACTGTTGAAGCCAATCACCGGAGCACCGGGTTGAGAACCTCTAATGTTTACTTTTTCCTATGATTGTTTCACGTCCACCCGCTCGTCTCGTAGCGTGGAGCCTGCCGGTCTGTTGTCAGTGGGAAGGATGAACCTGGGATTGCAGACAATTTGTACATCTGTAATTTGATGCTTGTCTTTGGCAGTTTGGTTTTGAAGCTTGAGGAGAGTAAAATATGCATGGCTTCAACATGGGTGGCTCCCAGTTCTTTCCCCCTGAAACAACAAACAAATGACATGAAATCTTTATTTGGAGTTGACAAACAGAATGCGGAATTGATTTTTTTGGAGAGAGTCCACGTGAGCTCCAGCAGCAGTTAACTAGATTTGTTTGTTTCTTCTGAAATGGAGCTACAGTCATATTTACCGAGAGCATGCACACACACATACTGAACAGGTGTGTAAATCACACAGGAGCGCTCACACACAAACACACACACACACACACACACACACACACACACACACACACACACACACACACACACACACACACAGACGTGATCCCATACTTAGTTGGCTGAGGGGGGAAGACAAACCTAAAGATCGCCACGGAGACCCATCTTTCAAATTTATTCATTAAACTCCCAAATGCTCCCCTTAACGAATGTAATTAGAATATGGTAATGAGAGAGGGCTGAACCAGGGAGTGTTGTAATACGCTTAGCAGCACAGAGGGAGAGAAGAAGAGAGAGAGAGAGAGAGAGAGAGATACAGATAGAGATAGAGACAGGGAGGGAAATAGAGTAAGGGAGTTAGAGGGGAGAGAAATAGAGAGACTGACTGACAGGATGCCAATTTATGTCTCGTTGTAAACAAGTATTATTGCCAATGAGAGGTGGCACACACTATTTCTCGGTGTCTCTCTCCCCATCTCTCTCTCTCTCTCTCTCTGTCTCTGTCTCTCTCTCTCCCCCTCTTTATTCCTGTGCCTCTCGATCGCGCTCTGTTTCTGTCTATCCCTCACAACCCGAGCCTCCTCCATAACAATAACATCAACAGTTGCAGAGCAGAGACGAGCCTCAGAGGGCGACATGACTCAGAGTCAGATGAGGCGTCAGGGGTTAACACAACCACTGGAGACAGCTTCATTGGGCCTCCCCTCACCTCCCTCCCTCCCTCTCTCTCCCTCTCTGTCCCTCTCTCTCTCTCTCCCTCTCTCTCCCCTTCTCTTTCTCTTTCCATATTCCTCCACCTCCCACTGGCATGCTCACATTTGTCGTTGGAGATTTTGACTATATGCATCTACATCTGCGTGTGTGTGTCTGTGTGTGTGTGTCTATGCGTGTGTGTTCGTGTGTGTGTGTGTGTGCGAGCGCATGTGTCTTGCACCCTTTCGTGGTTAACTTTTGTGGGAGACTCTGACAGGCTTTATCCAAGACGCCCTGGCATAGCAGGGGTCCTGGCATTGTGTTTGACACCAAACACCTGTTGCTGTCTTTGATGTGTTCGGCCCCCCGCTGAGCAAGAGGGGGCCGTCTCCTCAAATGCAAATACAGTACAGGAAGAAGAGGACAGGTAAGGTGCACAAGAGAGGGAAGTCTTAGAAAAATATGATTGATGTTCCCTCGGCGGATTGGAGCTGACTCTTCCTTGCTCTCAGGTCTCTGCTAAAAAGTTTGCGATACTTTTCATACCGTGTGTGTGTGTGTGTGTGTGTGTGTGTGTGTGTGTGTGTGGACCAGTCACCTTCACCATTTTTGACTTCCATACATTGGTGAACGAGAGATGAGAGGGAAGACATACAAAAAAAGGAGAGTTGGGGGGAGCAGAGGAAAGTGGAGAAGAGGGGGAGAGGAAGTAGAGAGGTCAAACCAAAAAGAGAAGGAGCGAGGGAGTGAAGGAGTGAAGGAGAGGGGAGAGTGACTATTTCATTATAAAGCCATCAGTCACATGAGCAGCAGCCACCACACAGATTCTTCAGAGACCAATCCTCAGAGGGCTTGTGTGTGTGTGTGTGTGTGTGTGTGTGTGTGTGTGCGCACACGCGCGCACGTGTGTGTGTGTGTGTGTGAGTGTGTGTGTGTGTGTGTGTGTGTGTGCGCGTGTGAATTTACATTCATGCCTTTGCATCCTGGCATGTGGGCGACATGGGAGGTATTTAAATGCACATATAGTATGTCCATATGTGCATCTACATGAGTGTGTGTGTGTGTGTGTGTGTGTGTGTGTGTGTGTGTGTGTATGTGTATGTGTATGTGTGTGCATGATTGGTGTATATGTGTGGCAGAGATGAATGTGACGCACTTGTCTCCCTCCTCACCAGGTGACAGGGGCGGGTCCCGGCTGAAGGTCAGACCTTGTCCTCCAACGACAGACCAGCACTAAATGTGTGGATGTGTGTGTGTGGGCGAGGTGTGTGTGTGTGCACGCGCTCAGACTCCAGTGTGTCACCGAGAGAAAGAGAGAGAGAGAGACAGCAAAAGCCAGGGACAAGTTATATTCTAATTTATTTATTTCACACAAGCGACTTTGTGTATTAATAGACGGTCCATTTCTATGCGGGTGTGTACAAGTCTTTTATGTCGGCGGACGTGCATGTGTGTTGCCCAGTGTGTGATGAGGTGTTTATATGATAAACACAAGGCGAGCTTGAGAGGAATTCTGATCAGGGGCTTTGCAACAGTTGTTATGGAAACAGCATTAAGCAGTCGTATTAGCCAGTGGAGGTAATATAAAGGCTGTTGAAAGTAAAACACAGTGGGGAGCGAGGCAGTTGAGGAATATAATACAAACCACACATTATTGCTCCGGTTTACAAAAGACTTGATGAAATTTTATTGTGTGTTTAGAAAGGGAACAAAATTATGTCTGGCTCCGTGACTGTTGAGAGATAAAGTACACATTTTAATTAGCCCAGGTTCGTGGAACAGAGTGGAAACAAGACATTATTGGTCTGGTTTACAATACAGGGCTCATCAGTCATGTCAGTTTAAAGTGTAACGCATCCCAGACTGCATTCAGCTCTGCAGCAGTTTGGCGTCTGGGAGCAAACAATGCTCTCTTGACATCAGTGGGAGTATAGAGGTCACTCAGGACTGTTTAAATATTACACACTGAAACGCTGAGAGATCGACTCTGTCACACTTCTGTCAACAACTGTGGATAATGACGTGCCCGCAGGCGCCCCTCCATTCTAATGGATTATTGATCATTATGGGTTCCAATGAAATTGTGCGACGATATATAGCTTTAGCATGAAAATTGTCATTGTTATGCTCGCTCACTTTACATGATGAGCCCCCCGTTTAAAAATAGAGCGGGATCAATAAAGCAAAAAAGAAAAGAAAAGTGGGTTGAACGGATGGTAGAAGATAGTACTCTGGATCAAAGTAGAGAGAGAGAGAGGGGAAAAAGAAAGACAGAGGGAGAAGCCTGTAGTCTGCAGAAAATGAAGTAATAAAAACAGGAGGCAATTTTGGATAGAGTGTCTATCAACATCAGACACTGACAGGGTTGTTCTGGGAAGGAGAGAAGCGGTGGAGGGGCTCTGGAACAAATTACAGCATCAGCAGACCTCCCCTGGTAATGCTAATGCAGTTATTTCGCCCATATATGTATACAAGGCTTAGCACGCTCACGGAGAAAAGGCATGGATGGATTCCGTAGTTGAAGAGGACACCTCGGCTTGCTGCGTCCTCACCGATGCTGCTGCTGCTGCTGCTGCAAAAAAAGAAAGTGTTCAATGCCAAATGATTTCCGTGAGGAGCAGCAGCAGCCTTCATTTGAGGCACTTCGAATGGATGTGACAGTTCCAGTTTACAGACAACTCTGTTTTCTCCAGATCTCTGTCAGGGTGCTGCTCATCATTAGACTTTAGATGTGCATGTGTAAGCACGCACACACATGCATGCACGCACACACACACTCACACACACACACACACACACACACACCATGTGACGGAATCTCCCTGGGGAAAGCTCCTGCATAAGTCTCTTGCAGTGTAGGCGACCCCCCACTTCCCTTTCACTCCCCTCCCCTGGAAATCTCCCTGAGGCCAGTGTGTGTGTGTGTGTGTGTGTGTGTGTGTGTGTGTGTGTGTGTGTGTGTGTGTGTGTGTGTGTGTGTGTGTCTGTCTGCCTGCTTTTCTGTACATGCCACCAGTTTCTTGGAAGGAGATGGTCTCAGTGATGCGTGAGTGGGAGGCTGATTTCCCCAACTGCATCGCTCACTCCAATCTAACTTCCCACTCATGGTCTCTGCTTTGTTAGATATTTCTTAAGTAACTCTCTCTCTCTCTCTCTCTCTCTCTCTCTCCCTCTCTCTCTTTCCCTCTCCTGCTCTCTCTCGCTCTCTCACACACACAGGCCAAGAGTAATCGGTGTGTGTTGGGAAATGTGTGTGTGTGTGTGTGTGTGTGTGTGAGCGTTCAGTTGGATCTGTCGTTATGCATTACTACGTAGACGCATACAGACGTCTGGGTTTCTAGTGTAGATCTCGGGAGGAAGGCGCATGTCCCTGTCCCTGTGTCTGGCACAGCTAACACACGAACACACACACACACACACACACACACACACACACACACACACACACACACACACACACAGTATTCCTGAAGGGTCACTGTGTCACCAAGCATACTCTAAGCGCTCCATCACTGGTTTCCACTGGGACAATAACTGTGACTTCCTGAGGATCGACCTTCAGCATCTCACTTCTGTCACTCTTTGCATGGGCGTGTGTGTGTGTGCTGGATGAGGGAGTGAGCAGCAGTGAGTGTCCGTGTGTGTGTGTGTGTGTGTGTGTGTGTGGGAGTGTTTTAGAGTGTGTGTCAGACTGCTGTTTCAGCTGACTCCTCTGTTTCTGGCTTTTTAATGGCTCTTATGGGGCAGGCCTTTAATTGCAAGTCTCTCTCCCTCCTTCTTAATCCTCCCATCCTTCTGTCTCTCCCAGCCCCTCTCTCCTCCTCTCTTCTCTCTCCTCCCGCCTCCCACTGGCTGACAGTCACTAGGGGAGCCCATGTGCCTGGCCGGGGCTGTGGAGGCCGTATAGGATATTGACTTGCTGCGGAGTGGTTTGGGAGGAGGAGAGGTGGCTGCCTGTCACAGCTAATGAATAGATGCATAAATGAATGAGGCACTCCTGTGTGTGTGAGTGTGTGTGTGTGTGTGTGTGCGTGTGTGTGCGTGTGCGTGCATGCGTGCGTGTGTTGTTGTTGTTGTGCCTAGCTATAACTAAAATTGTGTCTGCACATCCAAACCTAACAGCTGAGCCTCAGACAGACAGACAGATACAAACAGTGGCCAACTTGATAGTGACAATTATTAAGGATGTGATGACAGTGCAATACTCCTTACACGTATGCACTCACACACACACACACACACCCACACACACACACACACACATGAACACATTTAAAAGGTGGGGGTTGGGATACGAGGATTGAACGGAGGATACTAAAAAAAACAATCAGTTAAGTGCCAGCCCCCTCCAGCTGCTTTCTCTTTTTGTCTCCCCCTGCCTTTTTGTCTTTCCTCTCTCTCTGTCCCTCCATCTTATATAGGTGTGGAGCTGGAGAGCTCTTGTGTCAAACTGGGACAAATACCTAAAATCCTACAACACACACACGCACACACGGAAAGAGGAGGTCTGGAGAGGAGGCTGTTGATCTGAGGGGGTAGATGAAGGGGTGCTTGAGTGTTGATGTCTTTTTCACTATTGCTTTGTGCCACATTTCAAACACTGATTGCCTTAAGAGGACAATTTACATTTCATAGTCTTTCACAACAAGTGGGTGAGATGGGAGTCAGAGAGATTGGGGGGGGGGGGGGGGGGGATGATGTTTCAAGGATGGAAGCCGGGGGGGTGAGGGAGTTCAGCGAGCAAAGGGAAAAAGGCAGTTTGTTGCGTGAGCCAAAAAGTGAGAGGTATAAAACAATACATTCTTTCTTTTCCCCCTGCTGCATCCGTGTCTGCACGTCTCCGACTCTGTGTATGGACGTTTTGTTTTGCTTGCTCTCAGTAGAATGCACCTGTACGATTTGAACTTCCCTTTTTTCCTTTATTGGATTCATGTGAGTGTAGAGGAGGCGGCATAGCAAGTGGAGGAGAGGAGAGTGGAGGAGATGAAGAAAGAGCCAAAGGAATTAAGAATCAAGTTAGGCGCCGGCTTTATCTGACGGGAAAGTGTGAAACTGCAAAGTACAAGAAAACTTTTCCTATCGGTGCACTCTCTCAGCAAGTGTATAGGCCTGCTCCTCCACTCTGTATGTATGTGTGTTTATATGGTGTGTGTGTGAGTGTGTATCTAGAGATAGCTTTTCCTCCCCAGTGGAGGGAGACATCAGTGTGTCGGTGAGCGTGATTGGTTGTTGGCCCTGAGGGTCTGTCCTCTATATCTGTCTCCTGACTGGCTGCTCTGTGACCAATCAGGCGCCCAGACCACACTGTGGCAATCAGATACTGACATACTCTCTGGACATCGTCAGGTCATCTGGAAATACCTGTTATGTTTTATCTCCCTCTGACTCACACACATTTTCACACACACACACACACACACACACACACACACACGCACTCACATCCTTTGGCACACACACACCAGTGTAACCTTTTCTGTCTTGTCTTTGTCTCCCCAGGAGATTGCTGCATATCTCATCACTTTTGAGAAACATGATGAGTGGCTGACGACATCGCCAAAAACCAGGTGAGACAAGCGCAGACAATGGTACACACACACACACACACACACACACACACACTCACGTACATAAAGTCACTCAATCAGACCGTTCCACTCGTCGGTTCAATGCCAATGACTGAGTGTCAGGGTTTGATTAAAACATTTGCCATGTGCGCTGACGGTCTCCAAAGGGTCCCACTGACGACCTGCTCTACATGTAGAGAACGCTGGAGAACATGGCTGGACTCTAAAGCACCTAGTCAGCTGAAAACCAAGTATTAATAAATGTAAATGTATTAGGATAAGTGATGTATAATTCAGACATAGCAGGGTGAAGGCGGGCTCAAAGGGAGGTGTGTGTGTGTGTGTGTGTGTGTGTGTGTGTGTGTGTGTGTGTGTATGTGTGTGTATGATGGGGTGTGAACAGGGATTCGCATGCCAGAACTGAATATTCATCGATCCAAATGAACCATAAGTAGCTCTTTCTCCAGGGTGGGAGGGAGGAGGCTGTGGCCAGGGAGGAGGGGGGGGGGAAATGGAGGAGGGAAGAAAAATGGCATTTTGAATTGTTGATAAATCACCCTATTGACATTTACTGCAGATGTAGGGATGTTGGAGGAAGAGAAGCCGCGGATAACGAGGAGGAAATGAGGTGAAGGGGAAAGAAAAGAAGAAAGGGGAAAACTAAAGTGAGCAAAGAGCTGGTTGGCCTGGTCCCGTTCCTGATGAGTGACACGGCGGCAGCCTGAGGTGAAGCCTCTGCTCTCCCATTGTGCCAGCTGAAGGACTCTTCTCAGGAGCAGCCTGAGGCCAGCAGCACAGTTTATGTTGTGGATGGATTTCTCATTGATTGGTTGTGCTGCCATATAGCAGCGGCCTCCCAGCAGCAGCAGCAGCAGCAGCAACAGCAGCAACAGCAACAGCAGCAGCAGTCATATTGGTGTTATTGAGCAGCCGTTAGATATAATCCCATTTACACATGACACGAGGCACGATTAAAACAGATTACACCTAATCCCATCAGATGGAAAGGAGCCCAGCCAGCGGAGCTGCTGACATTTATGTGCGTGCCTGGATGTGTGTTGGTATCCATAAGTGTGCACACATTTCCACACATGGGTGGGAGGGGGTGGGGTATTATTAAAGGTGCAGTGTATAACATCTAGTGGTGAAGTTGCATGTTCTATCCATTACCGAACCGTTACCCCCCCCCCCCCCCCCCCCCACCCCCCAAGCGTGCAGGAGAACCCCCCCCCCCCCCCCATTACCGAACCGTTCCCCCCCCCCCCCCACCCCCCCACCCCCCAAGCGTGCAGGAGAACCTATGGTAGCCATTCAAGCTCTAAATGTATTTAGTACGTCCACTCTGGGCTACTGTAAAAACATGGCTGCCCCCATAGAGAGGACCCACTCCTCAGGTAAATATACATTAATGGGCTCATTAAAGATGTAGTATGTACGATTTTAGTCATTTTTGTCACTTCTAAAAACAATCCAATCCAATTACGTTCTGACATTTTCATGAATTTATAATCACGTACATGTATATTTTTTTTACATTAAACTTAAATGGGTCCATTAATGTATATTTACATGAGGAGCGGGTCCTCTCTATGGGGGCAGCCATGTTTTTACATTATCCCATGACATAATGACAGCTGAGGGCCACCATAGATTCTCCTGCATGCTGAGAGGAGTGAGGGGGAGGTGATGGATAGAACACGCAACTTCACCTCTAGATGTCACCAAATCTTACACACTGCACCTTTAAGGGTTATGGGAAAAACATAGTATGTTTAGATACATATAAATTCATATGTAATTGATTTGAAATCATTTTTTTACCAATAGCAGTGACAAAAATGACATAAATCTTACATACTTTAAGGTAGCAATCAATGACCTTCATCACCTCCCCCCCGCTGTAAAACAGCTCATCAGTTCAAAGATTGTTACCTCCTCTCACTTTTCTCTTCCACTCCTTCCTCCTTTCTCTCCTCCCCTTACCGGACTCAGTCTCTCGCCCACTCCGTCTCTTTATCTTGCTGTCTTTTTTTTCCCACTCCTCTCCTTCTCCCCCTCGCCTGCTCTGTTTTTGCTCGGCTACACTGTGGAACGGTAGAAAAGCTTTTTATATCCCACACATCACAGTCCAGTTACAATCAATAGCATTTATGTCTGCTTGAATCAGAAGGTTTGTGAACATGGGCACCGTCCACGTGCATACACCCCCCAGTGCACGCGCACGCACACACACACAAACACACACACACAGACAAGAATAGGAACGAACGCGCATTTCCCACCCACACATACACACAGGCACACATCTGATCTCATCCATCTTCTCCATAACATAATTAGAATCAGCAGCTCTGAGATGACTCACGCAGCTCGAGACAGAGACTAAACTCGGCTTTGATCGGAGGGTGGGGGTCTCCACTCCGCTAAGAAACTGGCAGGCTCTCCCCAAAACAGAACAGATTTAAGGTGTCAAAGAAAATCAGCTCAAAGTAAATTCAATTTCACTACGCACACACACAGTGTTGTGGGCAAATTGCAATCATCTGGGTCCATAGACGCGTCTGCATGAAATCCACAGAGGAGAAGAGAAGACAGGGAAAGCAAAGGAGTAGATTGGAAATAAAAGAGTGAAAAAAAAGCAGAGGTTGTGATGGGAGTGGAAGGAGCAGATGAAATGAGGAGATGAGAGAAGGTGGAAGCGACTGTAGAATGGAGGGACTGGGGGAGCAGTAAAGAGAAAATGAAGAGATGGTATGATAAGATAGATGAAGACTGGAGGTTGACGAGGAAGAGGAGGTTAAGGAGAGGAGAGAGGAGGTGCATGAATGTGTGTGAGGGAGAGAGGGAGCGCACTTGTGAGCATGTGTGAGTTTATTGATTGTTAACAGGCCTGTTCTGTTGTCATGAGATAAGGCAGAGAAGCATTTTTCTTCCACCTACATTCACACACACACACACACACACACACACACATGCGCGCGCGTGCTCAGGAACATGCGCACACACCTGTCCTTAATGTTTTCAAAGTGTAATGATTGATTGCCGTGCAGCACGTTTGACATTGAGTCCAAAGAACACGCAGCTGTAGGTCCTGCCATCTCTGATATCACTACAGCATCTCTGCCTTTGTACATGTGCTGCTCCTGGTGTGCGCCAGCGTGTGCGTGTGTGTGTGTGTGTGTCTGTGTGTGTGTCTGTGTGTTCATCCCACCAAGTGTGTATAGAATGGGAGCTTAGAGGCCAATGTTCCTGCTGTGCTGATAAATCACCCTACTAAAATATTAACACGTAGGAGTGTGAGTCTGTGTGGCGTGCATGTGACCAGCTGACTTTAGTGTTTAAGAGAAACACTTACAGATACAAACATGCTCCCGCCTGATCCGTGTGAGAAACAGCACGAATTTTTAAAATATTTTTTTGCCTAAAAGGTGCAGTCTGTAAGATTTTGGCCGTTTTTTTTCCACCACTAACGATATTACAAAATAATTATATACTGACATTCTTATGAATTTATTATGACGTAAATGTGTTATTTTTCCCATTACCCTTAAATGAGCCTATTAATGTATATTTTACACGAGGAGCGGGTCCTCTCTATGGGGGCCGCCATGTTTTTTACAGTAGCCCAGAGTGGACGCACTAAACATCTTTTGAGTTTTAACGACAACTGAAGTTCTCCTGCGTGCTTGAAAAGGGAAGGGTGAGTTGATGGATACAACATGCAACTTCACTGCTCGATGTCACCAAATCTTACACATTGCACCTTTAACAATAGTTTCTGTAGTTGTTTCCCACCGAGTGAAATTGCTCTCGGTTTCAACAAAATCTCCACAATCCGTCTGATCACCACAATGTCTTTTCTCTTCATCGCCAGGCCTCAAAATGGCTCTATGATCCTCTACAACCGCAAGAAGGTGAAGTACAGGAAAGATGGCTACTGCTGGAAGAAGAGGAAAGATGGGAAGACCACCCGAGAGGACCACATGAAGCTCAAAGTGCAGGGAGTGGAGGTGAGAGGCTGCAGAGGAACAACAAGTCAATGGTCATTTGGCACTGGGCAGGGTTTCACTCCAGGCCTTGTCCTTAACTTACTCTCCTTCACTGCAAGAAGACATGCGCGTCGCACCAATGCACTCACAAACACACATGCTGAGGGGCTACAGGCCAATATGTTACCTGAGAGCAAGCGGGGGTCTCTCTCTCTCTCTCTCTCTCTCTCTCTCTCTCTCTCTCTCTCTCTCTCTCTCTCTCTCTCTCTCTCCCTCTCTCTCTCCCCCTCCCTTCCCATCCCTGCTCCTCCTTCTCCCCTCCCTGTCTCTCCCTCTCTCTCTCCCTCTCCCTCTCTCTCTCTTTTTCTGAAAGATAAGAGAGTGTTTGGCCTGAGGCCAGGAATGATGTCAATGCCTCCTTCAGCAGAACAGAGAGGGGTATCGATCCAGTCTCAAGGCAGCGTCTGTGCGTGCGTGTGTGTGTGAGAGTGTGTGTGTGTGTGTGTGTGTGTGTAAGTGAGTGAGTGAGTCACATCAGCCAGCTCAAAAATTGATTATTCAGCAGGAATATACCAGGAGGTGAGAGGAGTGAGCATGCATGTGTCAGAAACAGAGAGAACGAAGGGGAAGGGAGAGTGAAGGAGAGACAGGAGGCGCATGGATGTTTCTAGAGGGCTCAGTAGTTCCTGTGGTAAAGGTGAATGGGAGACAAACGAACAGGAAAAGAGAATAACAGAGATCTAATGTTTTCTGCTGCACCTTTATTAGTTACAATCCCACACTCACATTGACATTCACCTCACATGCGGCACCTTTTTCTGCATTCCCGCCTCAACTCTTTCACACACACACACACATGTACATCTGTAACGGAAAGTGTTTCTCTCCCTGGTAGTTGCTGGGTAATTGTTTGTCACCACCCACCTTCCCTCCACCCCCACCCCCACCCCCGCCCCCACCCCCTCCGCCCCTCTTCCTCTCAGGACCCCCCCAAGCAAGCGAGCAGCGTGTAGAGCAAGGGACGGGGGAATGAAGGGGAATGAGCAGAGCGGAGAGATGAGCAGAGGGAAGGAGGATGGGGAGAGGCAGGAAGCTGGAGAGGAAAAACATAACCCTGGATGGAGAGCCTCCTCATATCAAATGGAAATATATGGAAATGCACTCTGCCTTTGGCGAAACACACTTAAGATAGAGGGTGGGCTACTTTCTGAGAAGAGTCTAAATGGCAAGAAAACATAAGAGTCGATGTACAAGGAAAAGGAGCAGGACAAGTTTAAGTGTTGATTGTATATATATACAAGGCCAGTGTGTGTGTGTGTGTGTGTGTGTGTGTGTGTGTGCATATCCTTTCTCTGACAGGTCAGGGGTTTGTGCAGCAGTGGTAAAGCCTGTATGTGTGTGAGTCATGTAATTAGTGCATGTAAGAAAATGGCTGTCATGACCTTGAAATAAGTCCTCTGTCATCATTTCATCCTTTCTCTGTCAAACACCACACACACACGCTCCTCATTACCCAAGTGCTTGTTTGAGTTTCCATTGCACCGAATACATAAAAAGGTCAAGAGTCTGAAACCTTAGTTTTTATATTTTATGAAGACTCTTATTTTTTGACATGTGCTTTTGTTAAAAAAAACATTTCGGAATGGAATCAGTACTTGGTGTTTATTATACCCAACACAGCATTGCAATTGTACCAACCCTTGTAGCCATATATTTCAGTCCATCTCTGCACCTCTACACATGTACACACCACCTTATATGTATTTAATCGGACGCTGATTTACTCTGAACTGCCTCTTAATCTCATTCACCTTGACACTCTTGCCATCACATCCCCTCATTTCCTTCCCCTCTCTCTCTCTCTCTCTCTCTCTGTTCGTCATCGTTGGGCTCTTCACTGTTTCCCATCCCTCTTGCAGCGTCTGCGAGCTGACAACATTGTGACTTTTTGTGAATTCCAAGTGGGTTTATGTCTGGTCCTGCTGAGGCAGTAAATTTCACAATCGCTTGTGCTGTAATTGTCAACATCAGATTTATGGTATTTTAGAAAAGACATTAAGAAAAAAAACGCATACAGCATGTTTGCAATTTAGTTTTAGCACCGCAATCAATACAACCTAAGTGGGTATAACCTAAGCTCTCCTCTCCTGTTCTCTCCTTTGCTGTCCTCTCCTCCTGCTCCTCCTCTCCTCCTCTTTCACTTTTTGTCTTGGTTCCCTTATTTTTCTTTTCTTGTTTACACCTGGCACCCCCCCATGCCCCCCACTCCCCTCTCTTCTCCTCTCCTCTTCCTCTCCTCTCCTCTCTCTAGTGTCTGTATGGCTGCTACGTCCACTCCTCCATCATCCCCACCTTCCATCGTAGATGCTATTGGCTGCTGCAGGTAAGCCCGCCCCCCTGGTCCCACCTTGCCTTTTTGTCACACACAAACAAATCAAATATCTGATAGTTTTCATATTGTGGTATTAAAGGTACAGTGTGTTGAATTCTGTGACATCTCATGGTGACGTTTGTCATTAAAACTCAAACGCTGTGAAGTTTGTCCATTCTGGGCTACTATAACAACATGCTAGTGCAACATGGCAGATTACATAGAAAATACCAGCCCCTTAAATAGATAAAGGACTCATTCTAGAGTAATGCAAACAAAAATCCATTCATTTAGCTGATTACACACTCATTAAAGTACCAGTAAATTCTACACACTGTACCTTTAGTCTGTTCTTTACTTTCAGATGTCATTTCCAGGCTCCTCCCCCTGAGATTAAGTTCAATCTCTGACATGTATTTCAGGTTTACTCACCATTCTACTCAAAGTGGATGACTAGAATATATGTACTATCTAACATGCAACTGTTAAAGTGTCCGTTATATTTTCAAAACACTAAACATTAAGCTAAACCATAAACCAGCAATAAACATCCCCCACTTCTAAACTAATGAGGCAAACCTATACTGAAAATACTATTGTGAATCAGGGCCCATAATAAAACTTGATGATCTGTGGCTGAGTGGAGAGTCCTACACACAGATAGTCCCACAACTCCAGTATGGCAAGACTATAGTTGGCCTGTAACTGTTGTATGAAGCCGCTCATACTGAGCAGAGAGTTGACAAAGAGTTCCAGAGCAGAGTGTGTTATCAAACCCTGATTCCCAGTACCAATGGAGAGCATCAAGGACTGAGGGATTACTCTGTGTGGTCCTCTCAGAGAAAACACCCTGGAGCTACAAACAGCACACACACACACACACGTGCGCGCGCACACACACACACACACATGCACAGGTGTCTCCTGTGTATTAAGGCATGTTGTTTTTCATGAAGATGTTTGACTCACTCTAGTGCTCATGTGAAAGACAACAGAGAGTACCCACACGTGCACGCACACACACTCAACTCTCTCTGTTGTCCATGCAAGATATGGTCACCAGCAGCTCATCATCCTCAGTGACAGGTTACATGATGAATTTCCAAACATGTCCGCATACATTTACTCTGCCCGCTCTCCTCTCCTCTCCCCCATTCATTTCAAAGGAAATATTCAATAGCCAGCAATGTTCATTTCTAAGTATGGAAATACATATGCATTCATCGTAGCCCTCTACTGGAATGCCCTGCATAATTTCTCACATGAAACTTACAAGGGCACTCCACCGACCAGCAACCGAAAATTAAATCTGCCCTAACCTAATATATTTTCTTTTTCCGCATGCCAAACCAGTTAGATCCCCGCTGTCTGGGAATATGAAGAGGGGGGTGGGGGTGAGGGGGGGGATTCTTGCTTTATCCGAAATGTGATATTTTCTGCTCTTTGCACATATATCAAAACACATCAGTGAATATGATGATAAATCAGGCTGTGAGTGGTGTAACACTGCACACTGTGGTGCTGTAGCAGCCCACTGTGCCATCCTCTTTTGGAGAGAAAAGTGTTCCACCTCAGCAGGTCCTCCCCCTCACCTGAGTCTGTCTACTGAATCTTTCATCAAGAGCTCTTCTTGCTCTCCAGCTCTTACTTGCACACACACACATACACAGACACACACACGCACATACATACATACACACATGCACACGCACACGCATGCACACACGCACGTGAACGCACCTGTTGAATCATTCATGGGGTCGAAATTCCATAGGTCTACTGGTGCCCTACAGTATAGTGAGAGCTGCTCTCTCTCTCTCTCTCTCTCTCTCTCTCTCTCTACACACACACACACACTCACACACACTCATGTACACACACACACACACATAGACTCCTCCACAGCCTCTGCAGGGTTAGAGAGTGATGAGTGGGCTTGAGTTGTTAAATCTTTTATGGGCAGGTGTGAGAATCTTATCTGACACGCTATGTCCAACCTTCCCCCTGACCTCCACGTTCTCCCCCGGCCTCCCTTTTCCCCCGCACTCCACGTTTTTGGAAATAGACTGTCATTTTGCTCTCTCTCTCTCTCTCTCTCTCTCTCTCTCTCTCTCTCTCTCCCTCTACTGTAAGAACATTACAATGAAATAATGAACATGGGGTCGTGTTAAACTAACACCGAGCGCGCGCATGTCTCTGTTCGGTTGTGTTTTGTGCCCTTCTGCTGCAGAACCCAGACATTGTGCTGGTGCACTACCTGAATGTACCGGCAGTGGACGACAGCGGGAAGCCGTGCGGCCCCGTCCTCTGCTCTATCAACACAGACAGGAAGGAATGGGCCAAGTGGAGCAAGGAGGAGCTCATAGGACAACTGAAGCCCATGTGTGAGTGGTGTTAACTGTCATTTCAGTGCTCGCCTCCGTCCCACTCATATTTCAGCCCTCGTGCTTCTCCAAAACCCCAGGTTATGAGTCACCTTGGCTCAATAACAATACGGCTTGTCATGGTACAGTAGTGATGAAAAAGATGATGACCTACACTAGCCAAGCTTCAAAATTAATCTGTAGGAGAGCAGTGTAGTAAATCCAGAACAGATCATTTGCCTCACTGGCATGTTTTTTAGGGTTTTATAAACAAGTTGGCAGCAAGAAGTGGCTCAGTTTGGAGCCATGCCACTATACTTATTAGAGACAACAGGTGCTTACAACAATCCAGGGGAGATGATATGAAAATGTCTCTTGCATGAAATCAAAATTTTGACAGCATCAACAATTTCAGTAAAAAATGAAGCCAAACAATTAGACTGTCGAGAGCTGTTAAACATACACCTTGACCTTCTCATTTAAATGTTGATTAAAAGAACATTTGGAACAGTATGTCCTTATTTTGAATGAAGTGAAAACGACACATAACAAGGCAGTGATGGAGACAACATTGATTAACACCTTTCCTTGAGACATCCAGCATTTACTTAATATTCAGCCAGGCTTTATCATGATTTAGAGATTCCATGGTGTCAACAGTCAGCACGTTGCTGCCACCTAGAGGCAGGGAAACATTGCCAACAAGAAAGGGAAGAACACTGGGAAGGAAGACAGATGCCTGAAATATCCAGCATGTATTATTCATAGCCGAGCATCAGGGAGTAGATAACTCTAGTACACGCACTAACACACAAAGAAGCACAGACTTACCTAATCTCAGCCGTCTTTTGATCTGGTTCAAGAAGGCAAATAAGGACAGCTGCCCAAAATTAAGTGAGTTGTTGACTTCTCTGGCGTCCCTCCTCTGAATCATCGTCCCTCTTGCTCCTCTGTCTGCCCTAATTTGTTCACACAAATTGTTTTCCCTGCCCTCAGCTCTTGTCGCTCGTACTCCCATTTGATCCCTCCGTGGTCACAGGGGTTTTTATAAGCATTAGGTCTCTGTCACTTCAACTCTTTGTTTTCTCTTATTTCCACTCGGCAAAATGTAAACGACAACGTCTGACCTGGAAAGTGGACATAACTTCAAATTTTAAAATTGAAATATAACAGAACTTGTTTGTTTATGTATGTTTGCATAAGTTGTGGGTTTTTGGAGTATCTGTTGCATTCTAATCACAACACAAAACCAAAGTGTTATGCAGACTCTGAACACTGGAGGGCACCAGTACACATTGTCAAATATATTAGACGATATCAGAACTTTACTGATTAACCCTCAAAATAACAATTACAACAACAACAATACACAATGTACTTGAATTATGTGTTGTCTTCCTCTGTCAGGTGCTGGGAGCAGCCTGCACCAGAAATGCTCCAGCGTCAAGCAGCGGATCATCTCGTCCAAACAGGAGTCAGGGGCAGCAGCAGGCGGTGGCCCTGCAGTGGGTACGGGTGTAGCAGCAGGCCAGAGAGCGGAAGAAGCAGATGGCACGGAGGTCCAGAACAGCGATGTGTCAGAAGGCCAGACGGAGCCCAGTCCTGGGGGGGGCAGAGGCAGAGTGGGCGGCGGAGAGAGGAGGAACGGGAGGATACCCAAACCCTCGTTACTCCCGCAGAGCAGCATGGAAGTGTCCTCCTCCACCTCCAACAACCAGGTGGAGGTCCCCGACACCACCCAGAGTTCCCCCCTGTCAATCACGAGCGACATGGCCGACAGTCCTGCTCTCTCCATCGGCGCCGGTCTGTCACAGAGCACGGCTGTGTTCATGTCTGAGGTCACCACGTTGACAGGGGATTCGGTTTACTCTGCTGGACACACCCACCTGCTGGCGTCGGCCCACGAGAGTACGACCGCTGGCATACTGCTGGCTGTTGCCACCGAGAACCAGAGGTTTGCATCGTTTCCTGGCGGGGTGGGCTTGGGGGAGGGAGGGGAGTTGGTTCTGTCCAGCTCTCTCGACACCGGAAGCGCAGTCACCCTTCCGGAAACCACTATGACCTTTGACCCTGACTGCTTCCTCAACAATCCCAAGCAGGGCCAGACGTACGGTGGAGGTGGTGGGAAGACAGAGGGGTGTAACGGCGACGACGGAGGACTCCACTGCTCCACCAACGGCTTCGTGTACAACCCGGCCCTCGTCAACAACATCAAGACGGAGGCGACGCCCCTGGAGCAGCCGCTGTCCGCTCAGGGTAGCTACGTGGGAGAGGGAGCAGGCCTCAGCCCCAGCACCACCCTGGAGCAAATGGACTTCAGTGCTGTCATGTCATCCGCCTGTGTCCCCACTCTGAGCCAGACCGCGCACCACTCCTCCCCGAGCCTCTTCCTCCAAGCCTCACCCCAGACGAGCCAAACCTCCCAACTGCAGACCAACGGGACCGAGGGGGCCCAGGACTCAGGTGAGGCCCAAACTTTCATCGGTCTGCCCACGGTGCCAACAGACTCTCCGGTCAACAACGGAGATCCACACACACACCTACACCAAGCCAGCCCAGACCAGCAGGGCCTGTGCAGACGGAACGGACAAGGAGCAGCAGTGGGCTCGTTTCCCCTGACAACACAGGACACTAGTGTGGAACAGTCAGGCGGCAGGGGACATCGAAATGTGGGGGGTCTAGATAAAACGTCTGAGAATGGTGGCGAGTTAATACTCAAGCCTGGGGATCCTCATGAGGCCTACGCAAGTGTGGACACGGAGCACTACCTGCAGCCCACAGATGACAATGGAGGGGGAGAGGAAGGTGGGGGAGGTGGTGCTGGTGGAGGAGGAGGAGGAGGGGGTGGAGGGGACAACGAGATTCTCTGTAATGGCGTAAGCTTGCCAGGGGCCAGCAATTCAGTGGGGGCCAGTCCTCAGTCGATAGCTGGCGGTACAGGCATGGAGGGGGCGCTCTACAGTTCCCCTCTCCCCCAGCAAGGAGGCGGGGTGTCGGCCGCAGCAGCCGGGGCAGGATCAGCCATCAGCCTCGAAGGTTTTGAGGCTTCATTTGGGAGTCAGTTCTCTGATCTCATCAATGATTTCATCTCGGTGGAGGGATCGGGTGCCGGGGTGGGTGCAGCTGTCACCGGGGTCCTGATGCCCCAGGAGGGGGCAGCAGGAGAGGAGCAGGGCTCAGGAGGGGGCCACCTGCAGGGCTCGGAGGTGGAGCAGGGAGCTCTGGGATTGCTGCAGGAGACTGGGAGGCTGTTTGGTGTGACAGACTACTCCCCCGAGTGGTCTTATCCAGAGGTTAGTAAAACTAACATGATTATCCTTCATTACTTATTCATGCTTCCCAAACATAAAGTCAGCTGGGCGACCCAGTGATTGACGGCGGCTCACACTGATGTGAAACAATGAAATCAGTGTTCGGCACAGTCTAGGCTAAGACTGCCGGCCTGGCTGCGTGTGGTCTCTCAGGAGCCAGGGTGTCTCAGACTCTCAGAGCTGATTGGATTTTGATGAAATTTCAATAGTACAACGATTCCCCTGAGTGGCCTCATTATTGTACCAGTGTAGCACTTTTGATATTTCACACACCAGTTCTGTCAACTGAAGAGTGATTATGTGTGGGGAAACATGGCATTTTACAATCATCCATTTTCTAAAAAGTCCATACAATAAGCAGACAACAAACTTCAAAAGACGATTATACTAATTACATTCCATTTAGGATGTTGGAAAATTACCCGCACTTTTCATCATTTGTATACAAAAGCAAAAAGGAGGGCTTTAAATGTGCTATTATTAAGTCTTTGTTTATTTTCATCATGCCAGCATTTGTTCAGCACAGTGTTTAGTTAGTGTATTTTTAGCAAACACATGGCAGTGTTTCTCAGACGCCTCAGACAACTTTGTTCCACTTGGATATAAGGAGGCTCACAGTCTCTGGGGGCAGCCACCAGGCCTGTCAGACTCATAGATATGTCATTAAAATCAGTAAATGAGGCTCATTATAATGTCTATTCGTGCAGAGTTGTATAACAGAAAATATAAGGTTCGTATTTTTAGGCCACTGTGTCTCTGAGGTGTATTTTCCTGACAGATGGAATCTGGATGTTTGATAGAAACACATTTTGTAGAAACACAAACACGTTCACTCAGGCATGCTTCGCACACCTTTGCAGGTTTGGAGGTATTTCTGAGCAGGTAGCATAAGACAGCAGTGTCTCTCTCTCTCTCTCTCTCTCACAGCGCCTCTTGTATCTCTTTGTGTATTCGCTGAAAAACACACTTTATTGAAGACAAAGAAACTTCAATGTGTTTTAAGACTGTCTTTTTTACGCTGCAGGGAGGGGTTAAGGTGCTGATCACAGGTCCATGGTTGGAGTCCAGCAGCGAGTACAGCTGTCTCTTTGACCACATCAGTGTCCCTGCTGCCCTCATCCAGCCTGGGGTGCTGCGCTGCTACTGCCCAGGTAACAACACACCTGCATGCACCTACACACATTTCAGATGCTGCTGTAGAGTGCTCATAAAGATGGATGACACCACTGTACTTCAGGTCTGTAGTGTAATGCATGCATGTTTAAAACATTCATATTTAAAATATTCATTCCATGATGTAAAAGCAGTTTGATGGGATGGGACCTTTGCCAACGTGGATCCATTCCCTAACCACAACTGCAAAGACTCCTTCTACAAATGTACTGTACTTTTAAACAGGATATCTCTGATGTCCATTCCTAATTCATCAAAATCAAAAATACATTTTCAACCCAGAACAACAAACAAAAACAAAACAAAACAAAACAATTCACAAAAACAGTGACTCCAATGAGGGATATACAAGTAATCATACTACTTGAGAAATGTATTTAATCAATGTTAGCCCATGGGGAAAAGTCCTTTTGGGTTGCTTAGCAACGCAGGCTGGACATAAAAGTTGCATTGCCACATGCACTGACATGGAATCAGATCAAGCGTGTAAATTGATGGGACCTTGCCGCTGTGGCCGCAGACTGTTACTGTGTAGACTCTCCCTCCGAATGCACCACACATTCCAGCAGGATATTTCAGTTTTATGTCTGAACAGTGGGAGGAAATGAAGACAAGTCTACGTTCATCTTCAGATTCAGCCCATGACTCACACAGAGCTTGCTCCTCTTATTACTGACTTACACGTGGAAGAGCAGTATCTTTTATTCTTTAATTTTCAATGCACACCCAAACATACATCCCTGTTAGTCAGTGGGAAAGAGAAGTAGAGAGAGATGTTTGCTGTCTGTGATGCCGTTGAACACACAGTGCAGACAGCGAACTGTGAGTAGACGTTGACGAGCAGAGAATGCACACAGCGCTGAATGGCTCTAGTGACTGGTACAGTCAGTGATACATGATTCATATCATCCTACATTAAGAGTGATTAGGGCAGGAGTGTTTTCGCAAAGCGTCTCCGTGTCAGGCAGACACGGGGGGAAAGTGACACTAGACATTCACACGCTATGATATAATTAACATTGTTGTTAACACGTTGTCCTCGTATTATGGTGCGAGGAGCTCTGCTGTCTGCTCTGAGTCAGTCCTCGTAACATACTTACACCTCTCGTCTGTTCCCAGCTCACGACACCGGCCTGGTGATGCTACAGGTTGCGATGGGCGGCGAAGTCATCTCTTCCTCCGTGGTGTTTGAGTACAAGGCGCGCGATCTTCCTGCACTGCCCTCGTCTCAGCACGACTGGCTCTCCCTGGATGGTGAGTGACACTAGTTTATGGGTTTCCGAGACGAGCTGAGTGCAACAGTATAGTACCTCCACTGGCTGCTGTTATTTACTCATAACAAGAGAGAGAGAAGGGGAGAGGGAGAGAGAGAGAGAGACTGCTTAGCCCTAAGTGGACACATTGAAGTACATCCGATAACACTTGGCATTAGGAAAATGTCGCCTGTCACTACTTGTGATCACATCTCACTCCACTGACTGACTTTACAGACGTCCCCCATGTCTGATATCTGTGTCCGGGCGTGTGAGTCAGAGTGGGCAAGTGATAAAGAGCAATATCGCGAGCTTGAGTCAGGGGGGGTCAAATGATTGAACTTTGACAACCATGAAGAAAAGACCAGTCTTCATATCGTGACCACAAAGAAATCAATGTATGGGCTCCGAGAAATGTAGAGGTACTCTTTTACTGAGAAACAATAAAGAAAATGACTGATACCTTTGGATAATAAGTGGGAAAAAATGATACGGAGCTCTTTGGGCTTATTTACTTCTCCATCACATCATTTGCCTTTGTTCTTTATTACCAAGGAAACTCTAACAGGTCATAGATGACAAAGTAGATGGTCCTTCGTAAGTTGTCTTATTTCAGCAACACATTTTTCCCACACAACCTCTGAATGTGATCTCAAGAACTCAGAGCTGACTACTGTGAGACATCACTCACCCAGCACCATGTCTGAGCTGGATCAGAGAGACAATGTGTCTGTGCCTAGTTTCCAACACTCACCCGATAGTTGTATCTACACTCAAACCTCAATTTATAAAACATTTTAAATAACATGTACCCCTCATTCTTGGCTAGTTGCAATCAGATCGGCTTTGAGCAAACCTGTTGATGTGAATACACATGTGTGTGACTGCGCTACTTTTTGCTGAGTCATGTTGTGTGAGGTAATTTGTGGACAGCTGCTGAAACAATACAGTGACTTTGTTGCTGCTGCTGGGCTGAACTGTTCCTCTTGTGCCTGGAGGCTGACTTGTTTGTTCTATACGAGAGTTTTCCAAGGGACGATGACGAGAAAAATATTTTTGAAAAGATATGACTGTTTAAGGTACAGTATGCAGGATTTGTGAGTTGGCGTTGGTCCCTCTTCCTGTGGTCAACAACAACAGCGAGCGAGAGTGGAAAGTCAGGTTTCTGTGTCATGAATGTGACTTTCTCTGTTTACCTGGCTGAATCACCATGGTAACATATTATGCTGGAAAGGGACCCTGATCCGGGGCAGGTTATTGTGTTGCAGTTGCCCTTTGCAGCTCTGGTCACTGGGGAAATGGGTTGGTTGAGATTTGCATCAATCTGGTCTGCATACAAAAACAAAGGAAATGTCCATGGTAATTACTTTTTTTTTTTTTAATAAGTGCGAAATCACACAACCAGTGTGCATAAGGGTGTGTGTATGAATATAACTGTAAATAATGGTCAGGGAAATTAGAGCTGCAGAACGTCCACACACACTAACACACTGTGAGTTCAATCACACCTCTGAGGAGGAGGTTACATGATCCTGAATTGGTCTGTTTAACACTGTTAGTAACACAGAAATAACAAACATCATCTTCACCTTTCAATGTATATTCTGAAATATGAGATTGTACATTTAAATGGGTTGTGGTGTGATTTTGTTCAAATATGTCAAACAGTGATTGAAATTGTCCAACAAAGCCCTGCTTCCATCAAAGCTTCCTCTCCTCCCAATTCACTTGACAAAAATCTCAGAGTTCATTTGTATATTCATTTTTCCATTCATCACCGACAGATTTTACATTTATATTTATTTGCACTTTTTAAAGAATCCAGAGTAGGGTATGAGAGCTGTATGTGCATTTTAGAAATAAATATTTTTTTTTTAAATTGCATGATACAAATGTGCACATTCAGTGATGCTCTGCACACATTCCTCTCTTGTTTTATTTGTCTTTTCCTTTTTTCATTTTATCAGCTTTCTATCGAGCTGCTTTATATTCAGTGATTGTAGCACTGCACCCACTTAGGAGACCTGTGCCATGCATTTACACAAACCAGATTAATCAATTACTAGATTAGTTGCCAGCTATTTTGATACTGGATTCTAATTGATTGAATCGTCTTGATGCTGAAGTCCTTGACATTTAAAGGGAAATCTTGCATACTATACCTTTGAAGATTCTGCATATTCATGTAGGGTTCAGCAGTGGACCATGGAGTCCAATTTGCTTACTGTAGAGACCTCATGAAGGAGTTGATCTTGTGCCAGTCGGAATTAAAGGTGTAAGACGTGATTGAATATGCTTTATTGATTGAGGTCTTATGGTGTGTGGCTGTGTGTGTCCGCAGCAGCAGCAGCAGTAGTGTGACGTGGGGGGAGGGGAGGGGGAGGGGGCTGCTGTCCTCTGTGTGCTCCTGCATAGTGCTGCTGCTTCTGCTGCTGCTGCTGCTGCTGCAGCCTCACTCACACACGGGTCTCTCTCACTGAGCCATGTCCTGGGTTACTCTGCGCACCCCCCCGTCTCTGCGTTGCGCAATGCGGCAATGCGGCTCCACAGTCACAGCGCGGCTGTTTGCAGGAGTGAAGGGCAAGGACGTGACAGCACGGCCGCGCGTTTAAGTCCCCGTGCCTGTCGTGCAGCAGTTTCTGTCGCATATCGCAACAAATGTCGTCTTTATAGCTTCGACGTGTGCGTAATCCAGCGAGACATCGTCGCTCCTTTGTTGTTGTCTTTTACGCACGAGCGCGACATGACAACAAAACGCACAGGCGTGAACATTTCCACGCGAAACAACGTTCACGAGTCCGTCACGTGCACTCATGCTCCGGTTTATCCGGTCCATTGTTTTGCCGATGACGACCCGAGCCTCCTGCGGCTCCGGGTCTGGCGGGCGGATTTGAAGCGCAGAGACACAACAACGTGGACACACCGCTCCACTCACCCACCCACCCACCCAACCCCCCCACCCCCTCTCCGCCCCCCACTCCACATCCACTCCCACCCCCGCCCCATGCTCTGTCTTCTTCCTCTCCTCCTCCCTCTGTTTCTGTCTCCGCACACTGAGTTGTGTTTTGTTCGGTCGGAGCTGGAACATTTCAAACTCACGCGGGTTGGAACAAAGAGAGACGCTGCTGATAACGCTCAGAGAGAGACACACAGTTTGGGTTCGTAGCTCATTTGATTTGTTTAACCGGTCCTAACTTGTGTCGTTGTTGTTGTTTTTGTTTGTAGCTGAGTGAAGTTGTTGTTTTCCTGTAGGTGTGCAAACATGTTGTGTGACCGTACTGTGGCGTGGCAGTGGTGATGTGAGTGCGTGGCGCACAGACACAGGGACACAGACAAAGGGAGCGGAGAGAGAGCCACAAGTCCTCCTCACCCTGTTTACACGCAGGGGCATGAGTGAGTGTGAGAACGAGAGAAAAACCTGCCTCCATACTTCCTTATTCATCACATGGGATTATCAGCCTTTGTACTGTTGTTGTTGTTGTTGTTGTTGTTGTTTTGTCTGTTTGAGTGGACCTGTCCAGTTTCAGCACCAGCAGCAGTGGACAGCGCCACTGAACTCCACAACAACGTGGCTCCTGTTTAGGCCCCGTTATACTAATAATGCTAATGATAACACTGAGCCTGCATGTGCTGATGTTGATCCACAGCTTTAAAACACTTATGGTCGATGGTCAGTGATCAGCTGCCTGTATGTTTAGATCTTTGTCAGTTCTGATTCACTCTGATCAGAGTCCAAAAGCTTCTGTGTGCGAAAAGAATGGGTTTTTATGAAAATGTTAAATAGATCCACAAGAACTAGATCAAAATAAAAACAACACATCAAAAAGTATTCAAACATTGTGGGTCAACACGTTTTACTTTAACAATTAAGAATGCCAACTGGTGTTATATACATATACTCTATAGTCGACTTTCATTTCGATTTTTTAAATTTTATTTCATAAGTATCATTAAGCTTAAAGGGACAGTATTCACCACATTCAACAAGCATATATTTTATTTATTGTTTGCTACTGTAAAAACATGGTGGATCAACATGGTAAAGACAACCCCCAGCTGATGTTTTTCACATTCAGGTGATCATTGTAATTGTTCTATCCTTTATTTTTTTACCCAATAGGAAAGAAAATTATTTCAACTAAATCATACCCAGTGGATTTTTAAGAACCTCTAATATCATAATTGAGAGTTTAAGATTTTGTTTTTTAATGCCTGTTATCACAGGAAAGATTCATGTTACCAAAATGTTACCATGGAAACAAACCATCAACAGAGCAAAGTGTGTTTAATGGTGTTATCCATTAAAGACAAGTAGGTGTTGTAATCCACAAGAATTGAATACAAGTGAAAGTAACCATGGCAACAAAAGTAACTTGATTTGCATAAGAACAATGGGTGATTCAGCATACATGATCCATACTGACTAAATTATTTATTATTTATTTACCAAATGTATCTACCTTATTAGAATGCCCAGAGCATTTAAATTACCTGGCTAAAACTTTTAAGAAAGATAACTTTGAACCATAATATTCAAGTAATATTATACAATGTCCTTTAAAGGGGTTTCCTGTGATGCTCCTCATAGCGCTTCATCATTTTCTCATATTTACATCATCGAGACAAAAGTGAAACGTGGTTTTAAAAATGACAATAAAATACTGTTAATAAAAGGTGTGAAGAAAAATCTTTGCCTTAGGGTAACATTTAAATTAGTGTTGTTTGAATGTATCAATAAATAAAGTTATTTTGATTCCTCTTCTAATGCTCCTGATAAGTGGGCGGCTGCGTGTTTGTGTTGTGCTGTGTCTCGCGAGTGTGCTGTTCAAACAGTGGTGTGTTTTGCTTTGTATTGAGATGAGCTGGGAGACTGCTCTGCCTCTGATTGGCGGAGCGGGGGAAGGGAGGCGGCTTTAGCTCTCGGTGTCACTGTCGTGGCTCCGCCCTTTCAGCCCAATGTGTTCGCTGCAGAATGCAGAAAGAAAAATAGGAGTGAAATGAGAGGAGGGAAAAACAGAGAGACTGAGTGAGGGAGCAGCAGGTGGGATGACATAATGTTCACTGCAGCAAAAACCGCAGTGAAACAAAAGGGTCACATTCACATAGAACACACATACAGGACAGTTCTATGTTGTAGCATGTATGTTCTCTCTTTCCTCACATGCGCTATGTACTTGATTCCGCTGCTCCCACTCTCCAGAAAGGGATTCCAGCCCTGATTGATTTTCCAGACGGGAGGTCTGGAGTGGAGCGTCTGAGAATCTTTCACTATAGGATTCACTGAATGGTTTTATCAGTATCAGAGCTTTGTGTCATATCTGTAGATACCCAGTTCAGGATGTCCATCTTGGAGCGTCTGGAGCAGATGGAACAGAGGATGGCTGAGATATCCAATCAGAACCCCGGCTCGGAAACCATAGCAACTAAGGGCGGAGGAGTGGAGGGGGGAGGAGCCACTGATCAGCAGTCTCAAGTAAGTCAGGAAGAAATGTTGATTTTTTTTTTACTCAAACCAAAACTATCATATCAACATAATTTTAAAATACAGGAAATACATTTGAAATGATTTTTGATCAAAAAAGAAAGTTTTCATCAACTGATTCTCAGAGACGTATTTTCTGTTAATAATCAAAAAATCAATAAAATAAACCTCACAGAGAATTATAGTTGCACTGTATAACATAAGATTATAGAAGTGTTGCTTTTGTATTATGATTTACTCTTTCAGCAGCCACGTGGCGTCTATCAATTGTCTGACATATTAATATACTTTTTTTTTATCACAAAAAGCAATAAAGGTCTGGTGGTAGGAGATTTACATGTTTTCATCCCTTATCTCACTGTCCTTCAACCATCCAGATTTCCCCTGATCAGGGTTCGTTCGAGGGTCGCGTGGTGGTGGTGTGTGAGAAGATGATGTCTCAGTCGTGCTGGGCGTCTTCCAATCAGCTCGTCCACAGCAAGAACTCCAGAGGAATGACTTTACTGCATCTGGCTGCAGCTCAGGGCTATGCAGGGCTCATTCAGACACTCATCCGCTGGCGGTGAGTAACTCACAAACACGACACACCGCCGTGAAGTCGCGGGCCAAGCCAATTCATTTCACTGTTTCCCATCTTGCTCTGCAGCACAAAGCACGCCGACAGTATTGACCTGGAGCTGGAGGTGGATCCTCTTAATGTAGACCACTTCTCCTGCACTCCGCTGGTAAATGACTGATACGTTAAGATGCCATTTTGAGTGTGAGCTCATCTCTCCACGGCCATGTGTGACTTTGGGTTTTAATTCTCTCCCTGCAGATGTGGGCCTGTGCTCTGGGCCACACCGAGGCCGCTCTGGTGCTTTACCAGTGGGATCCGAGGGCCCTGTCCATCCCAGATTCGCTGGGACGCCTGCCTCTCAACATCGCTCGATCTAGGGGCCACACTCGGTTGGCGGAGCTATTAGAGCAGCTGCAACAGACGCCTCAGGCTCAGGGCCAGCCGGGTGACACTTGGATGGACAGATGGAAAGGAGAGTCACGGACAGGTGGAATAAGCAGCAGCCCCACTCCAAACCCAAACTCAGGTGGGAAACTGGTTGATAATCGGGAAGTTTGTCAAAGAGAAAATGGAAAATGTTCTCTTTTTAAGTGTTTTCTGCGACACATGATTTTTGCCTTTGGTTCTGTTGTCAGTGACTGTTTACTAAGTTGCTAAGTGGCTCTAATTTCCTGTCGTCTTTGTTTCCCCAGAGCTGAGAAGAGTCAGGACAGAGAGCCAGCCAGACAACCAGAGCCAGAGCTGGAGCCAAACAGGACACAGAGCCCCACAGGCAACCCAGGGAGATCAGGGAGGCCCACCTCCAGCCAAGAGACTCAAACCCAGCCCAGACACACAGCAACAGTTAGCTAACTCAGCCCCCTGCATCAACTCCCTCCTCAACACCTCCCCGAGCCCCATTTCCCGGTGTTCTCTCCTCCCCAACCCCCTCCCTTTACAAACTCAACCCTCCAACCTCAGCTGTCAGAACAAGCCTCCTCTCGCGAGCTCCAGCCCCAGCCGGCCTCAGCCCCCCAACACCACATTCTCCCACCTGCAGGCCAGGATAGGGGGGTCTGGAGGGGGCACCAGGTGGAATCTGAGGCAGACTCTGGGGCAATGTAGCTTAGCCAGGAGGATTCTAGGAAAAGAGCGACTGGCCATTCACCTGCACCAAAGAGTGGTGTCTGACAGGGGAGAGGAGACAGAGCTGCTGACCTATCAGGATAACACAGAAGACTTGCAGGTAGGGGCAGCCGATTGCTAGGGACAGTTCGGGACTTGTTCCATTACCAGAACTCCATTTATTGAACTATATGTGATGAGAAATGTGTACAGCTTGCATGCATGTGTGCCCTGTTTGTGATTAAATACAAGAAACAAAACATTAAAAATCTATTAAAACAATTCCCCCCCAAAGTTTGACCCTCACTGCATATAAGGGATCAATTCTAAAAGAAAGCTCATTTAGAAAAAAAACTTTAAAACCTTACGAATGGCCAAAGAATGGTGAACAGCAGGTGATTCCTGGGATATTACATATTTACTTTCTCAAAGTTTGTCTATACCATTCTCTCAGTCTCACATATGCACACACACCTTTATACTTATACTTCAGATATTAATGTAGTTCAATTCTAGTCTGGATATTATAGTTTACAATTCTCATCTGGGAAAAGAAAGAATGGGATTGCATTAATAGAAGCACAGATACATGTTGCTCTTTATTTAGAACAATGCAGATCTGTGACTTTATTCTCTTCAATGCCATGAAGTAAGTGTGGTGTGGATCTAATTATTAAAAGTATGGCCACATGAAAATAAAGATGAATAAAAACAAAAGAAAAAATGTGTTTCAGTACATTAGAAATACAGAGTTGTGTATCGTGAGCATAGACACGAATAAAACAGACAAAAGCACAGATCATGTGTTATTTCGTAATGTTCGAAATAGTGAGACACCACCTGCCCTGTTTGTGTTTCAGATGGATATCACCATGCTAGCCGATCACATCATGGAGGCCTCAGCCGATCGTCTCAAACAGGAGGCTGTGGAGACGGAAGCAGACTCCAGGAATGTGGGACTCAGCAGCGACGTCAGGTTACTGTCCAGTTACCTCAGTGAGGTGGAGCGGTGAGGACAAACCAAATCAGCCACTTTCCTCATGTGCGTCCCCTGAATCATGACATAATGTCTGTTTTTTATTTTTTGTTTTTTTACTTTCCAGGTTCCTGAACTCAAAGCCCCCGAATTCAAACCCCAAACCAAACTCTCTCTCAGGGCCTGAGGATCTGCAGAGTCCTCAGGCTAAGCAAGACCCTTCCTCCCCCTCGGACTGGAGCTCCTTCCTCTGTGCAGCTATGAAAGAGGAGAGGTTGAAAGCTGACCCCCCCTGTTTGGCCATGACGGAGGCAGAGCAGGCAGAACTGTATGAGACCATCAGACTTGCCCTGCACTCCCTCAGAAAACACAAGGTATGCATGTCCCCTTTAGAACGATGCCCCGGGGACTGTACGATCAAATGATGCACTTTGTCACTGTGTGTTGTTTAATACCTGAATCAGTTCACATTATCTTCCCCTCCTTTTTTTTCTTTTATAAATCGCAGTGTTTAAAGAAAAAGTTTAAGATGAGTATGAATCATTAAACATGTATGATATTTCTTTTTTTTTTTTTACAAATTCCTAATGTGACTCCCCTCAGGGTCCCATTCAGGAACAACGCAAAGAGATTGCTGCAGTGATTCAACGCTGCTATAAGAGATACAAGCAGGTAAGGCTGCACGTGCTGTACATTGTGATGATCATTTGTATGTCCATACTTTAAAGGGAACTGTGAGTTAGAGGTGCAGTATGTAAGATTTGGTTCAGTGTTTGTCACTTCGTTTTGTGGTTATTACCCTAAAATGTGCCCATTAATGTACATCTTCATCAGGAGCGGGTCCTCCCTATGGGGGCTGCCATGTTTTTACAATAGTCCAGAATGGAAGTACTTAACATCTTTTAAGCTTCAGTGTCAACCGAGGGCCACCATTATTCTCTTTTTTTCGTTTATTTTCTTTCTTCTTATCATTCATTTGGAACCTCGCCGTGTCCTTCTCTCAGTATGCACTTTATAAGAGGATGACCCTGGCAGCCATCCTGATCCAGAGTCGTTTCCGGAGTTTCCATGAGCAGAGGAAGTTCCAGCAGAGTCGTCGAGCAGCGGTCCTCATCCAGCAATACTACCGCTCCTACAGGCACTCCATCAGGTCACTCATACACACCAACAAACTGTCACGCACACACACACACACACATACACACACTTAGGAGTTTTACTTGGTACAAACCTTTGTTTTACATCCATGTTTTTCGCCCACAGCAGTCTCCTAACTAAAAAACAGAACCAGGCTGCCCGCAAGATCCTGAGGTTCCTGCTCCGATGCCGCCACAGGTGAGACATGGGAACGCTCAGCACATTCCCAAACACCCCTACACACACACACACACACACACACACACACACACACACACACACACAGCCCACTGCCACATGTGTGTGCTCGCTTTATTGGTGCTAATAGCTGGTGTTGTTTTACTGTTCCTGTGAAGCCCCTTGATGGACCATAGGCCTCTGAAACGGGTGAGTCTTCTCCCTCTCTCTTCTCTCTCTCTCTCTCTCTCTCTCCCTCCCTCTCTCCCGGCTGATGCCTGTTTGCATGTCAGCAGAGGGAGTGGGAGAGGAAGTCCTGGATTATCATTCTTCCCTCTCGCACTCTCTGTCTCTCTCTGTCTCTCTCTCTCTCTCCCCTTATCTTATCCCCCCGTCTCTCTCTGTCTCTCCTGCGAGGACTGCTGAATGATGTTGGTACTTGTGCATGACTGACAGATACTAGGTAGAGGAGCGATTCTTGCATACAGTCTTCCTGGGGGCATGTTCTGACTGACATCACTCGGGGGACCTTAGGTGTCTTGCTTGGCCTGCTTTTGTGCCTTGATGGGTCTGGGGAGTTAAAAGGATGGAGATTTGGCCTTTGGATTGAAAAAAAAATGGGGGGGGGGGACACTTTGCCTCAACATGTAGATTGTCATACACACACACAAAATCATGTTTGTTCTGTTTCTCCTCAGGGCCAGAGAGCAGAGAAAGGCCAGGGGTCCTGAGAGCCCACCGCAAGGCCCCACACACAGCCCCCTCAGCCTGTGAGCAATCTATACACCCTTCCTGCCCTCCATCTCCTCCTCCTCCTCCTCCTGTTTCTCTCCCCTCTCTCTTCCATCCCTCCCGAGCCCTCTCTCTCCCTTTCGAATCCCCTGAACCTCATTTCTCCTCCACCTCTTGGTACCCTCCCACTCCTCCTGTCACGCTCACCCTCTTTCCCCCTCTTCTTCCAAGAGGGACAAAAACTCTTCCCAGACAGACTGAGGACAGGATAGGTGTCCATCATGGCAGCTCAGACAGACAGACTGCTGGGTAGAGCCCAGGGACCTGGCTCTGCCCACTGATCCTCCTCCACAGTTTCACTGGGAGGTCATCACATTAACCTCATGGCATTCTTTGCACTCTTCATGGGTATGTTTCTTTGCAAGAGAAAGTCGACAAGTCGGACTGGAGAGCGCGGGGGAAGCCTCGGAGCGACGACGTCCTGGATATGCAGAAAGGCTCCGGTGGTGAACAGCTTGAGACTTCTTAAACATGCAGAAAACGTACAATGCCGGTTGTGTTTTGTACCCAAACACTGATCCATGAAAGAATAAGAAAACATAAACCAAAAGACTCACTTCTGTGTTGCATTTGCATGCAAGATTTTTTCGCTTATTCCTCCTCTCCATCATCCTTAAGAGCTATAGTGGCAAATCATCATGCTGATTCAGTATATCACAAGATCACCAACCACTCCGACTCACAGGCTTACAAACCGATTAATCAGTCACCCGATCCAAAGGGGAGGAACTGCACTTGAATGTAAGAGGGGCATTGTTAGATAAAGGGGTGGGGGTCTGAATAACGATGTCTTAATTTGTTACATGGACTTTGTATGGAGTCGTTCTCAGAGGCGGCACTTTGCTCGCCCGATGTGGTGTCCGTGTTCGTTCAATTCAATGCATGTGTTTGAGCTACAAGCTCCTGCATGCTTGCCAAACTGCTTTAGTGTCGTTTCTTTTGTATTTCTATGTGTAGTTGTGTCTCACTTACGTCCTCATCAACTTATCCTTGCCCTGTGTAATGTGAACTGTGTAAGGACAAATGACTTATTTTGGGTGCTTATTTTTTACGTTATTTATTCAAGGGTACCACGGTTAATTTGATTGGCTCAAGAGTGGGTTCGCTTGAGACTGGTTTTCCCCCTTTGTGTGGTAAAATATGACATGTTCCAATGGTTAAATGTCTCTGTTAGTTTGTTCTTTGCGTGAACCTCTAAATCCTAACTGTGGTTTTGAGGAGAGAGTCACATACCATTGCCTTGACTTCTTCTTGACTCTGAGAGGTCTCTATGCGTGCTCTGTACAGGACATGGGTCCTATACCTGCCCCTATACAGGGCATTGGTCCCCATATTAGCCCATACGGGCAATCAAATCCATATTTTGGACTATTGCATATTCCTGTATATAAACTGACGAGGTAAGGGGATACGAGGACCCTGAAACTTTTTCATAAGAGGACTGTATTTAAGATTATAAATTATTTTACTCCCATAATGAGAAGTGAAAGGCAGAGATGTGGGTAACACAGGACGGCTGTATTGCTTGTAAATAATGTAGATATTACAAAAACGGAGTAATGTGCATGAGACAAAGAAACAGCAAAAAGAACATGTTAGTGGCTATGGACTGTGAGAGGATTTTAACTGCTTCACTTTAAGAGTATCCAGTATAAGTGTTACTGAAAAGAACATTTTGTTAAAAGCATGCAAACTGAAAAATCTAATGTTAGAATTATAAGTGGGAAAAACAACGTTAGCTGAAACAACGATCTTTCAGACAAAACATTTACACTTTGTGCTTTTGTTTCTTGGCTAGCAAAAATTAAACCCTTTTTGCCAGTAGTGCCAATTATTATGAATGCTATTTTTGCCTAACGATATATTATGTTGGGGAAACCAACATCCAGAACCTATCAGTACGATCCACAGAGGCAACACACACATGCAGACATATACACACACACACAGTAAACAGTAGAAGACATCTAGAACTAGCTCAACCGTAGGCCTCCCTTCAAGTTCTGGAGTGTGTCTGAGGCAGACTTGCGTATAGATGATGATGATGATGATGATGATGATGATGATGATAATAATGCAAGTATGAGATGTTACTGATGATGATGATGGTGATGATGTTGAGCATTTTAATGTCAATGCAATGACCCAAAAAAAGGGAAGAGGGCGCTACGTTCTTTACAATGTGGTTGTTCCTCAGCAACATATACTAGCTTTTATTAAGAGCATTAATCACACCTACAGCAGATCCAGCCTGGCCTCCAGTCAAAGCTTTCCATCTTCAAACAGAATGTCTCCCCCCTCCTCTCTCTCTCTCTCTCTCTCTCTCTCTCTCTCTCTCTTTCTTTCTTTCTTTCTTCCTTTCTTTCTTTCTTTCTTACATATCATTTGAGTAATTTTCCTTTCCCCCCCTCATCGTCACTGCCATTACTCGACGACATGTACTTCTGGAAAGCTCTGTTTTAGAAAGTGCCTGCTCAATAACAGAAAAAAAAGTGCAAGACAATATCAGGAATTATCTATTGTGTGTCCTCCAGAAAGGTTTCCAGTTGTGTGTTTTCCTAAATGGTGTGGTCAGAATGAACATGACAGTGTTCATCCCAGTCTCGTGAGACATGAGACGCTTTGGTTTGTCAGTGGTGTGAATGACCCCACTGGTGGAACATGTACGAGACAATGACACATTCTATGCCCCCCAACTTGTGTGTGTGCATTTCTGCGGTATTAGAGGGAGATAACTGTCTAATTAATGTGTGAAAGGCACTGTCATGAGTCTGTTTAACGTCCCTGTGTTGCTGTCAGGCGGAAGATGTCTTTTTATTTCCTGGCATGGACTCGCTTTGTCTCGTCTCTCCTCAAGAGAAACTATAACGTTCTTGCAGCATTTAAAGTGAATGCGAGAACCCAGCAGTTTTCCAGAACTAAGTAACTGTCATGCATTCTCTCTCTCTCTCTCTCACACACTCACTCACTTCCTTCCTTTGTCTTCGTCTCTCTGTCCGTCACCCACGTGTGATCTACACGGCGCACACACAGCCAAACACAAATGTACACATTCAGACACACAAAATAAGCCACACCCTTTCTCTCTGTGCTTATGTCTTAGGGAATAATTAAATCTCTCCCTTAGATTTTACTCAGGGTTGAAGAACAGGGAGATGGTATGTGGGGTGTAATGTTTGCCGACTCATGGTTGTACCGCTGGTGACGGTGTACATTTGTGTTTCGACGTGTATATAAAGAAACTTGACAACCTTAGGGAGGGATTCTCCAGTTGTTCGGCCACTGTTTAGATTTGCGAGTCAAACTCTGGATTGATCTACAGATTTACCTGTCCCACTTTCAAGCGGCCAACAATCTGTTTCCTGCTCTAAATGTAGACTGCTTCACCTTTTCTACAAGAAAAAAAACCCTTCTTTTATCGGAGTTTGCTTGAATATAAACAAAATTCAAAGAAAGTAACATGATATTTCTATTTATACACATGCTCTTCTTGTCTTAAACGCACAAAATTCTTAGTACAAAGGATTCTTAGATAATGCAAAAATAGGTCATGGCCATGTATCGCCTCGATTCTCGTATAGTATAGAAAAAGAAAAAAAATGTAAGAGGTGATTAGATGAAATTCTTGCAATTGGACGATCTCGAGTCTGCGCGTCTCACCTGTTTTCTGAACTGTCATTACACCAGAGAGACAGCCATGGTCAGGATGGTGCTGTCAGGAGCTCTCACGCCACCATGTCACTCTCCTCCTCTTTAACCTCCCTTCCTCTCACATCAGCAAAACAAAAAAACACTGCATACAAACACACACACACACACACAAACTCCAAATGCTTGTGCTTTGCAACACATACACTGAATGCATATATGCACACACAATACACAGAGTGCAAAAACTCCATCAATATGTTCATGTTTTGGAGAGGATGGTGACTGTAAAAAAAGAGTATGTAGTATAAAAAAACAAGTTTTAATTAAAAAAAAGAGAGAGACATAAAGATGTATTGCCATAGTAGACAGCTGGTAAACATGCGCAGAGATGGCTTCTGTTCTCATACGTCCGCCTAGAAATGAATGGTATAACCTTTCAGGCCTTGTTTTGAGAGGGCGTGGCCAAACACCCACATTGCATGCTAGAATGGTAGATCCTTATAGATAATCTATGGCTAGACCTCTCCTTGCCTTCCTGCTTTCTTTCCTCTCGCCCTCTCCCCCCACCCCCCCCTCTCTCTCTGTCTTTCATCTCCTGCTCTACTCCCACTTTGCCTGCTGTTGTGTTCTCCATGCCTACCACAGTCTCTCATCCCTCTTTTATTTCGTAGCCTAGTTTTTACTTTCCTTTTTTTTGGTTTTACAAAATGTGCATGCACAAGCATCACTAAATTGTTGATGTTTTTAAAAGAATATTTTGTTGCTGAGGCCATGCAAAGTGTTTTGAATATTGCCCTTATATGTGGAAAATGTCTTCTGAATGCTTTACATAATTTCTGCTGTAAAATGAAATCAGAATAAAAAGAAAATTTGCACTTTAACTTAGTTTTGCCTGATTGATTCATTCCTACGGTGTTGGAAATGTTGTAACATGGCACATTCTTAGTGGTGCTACATTACAGGGACTTTAACATGATCTTGTACTATTTTAATCCTGAGGACATTTCATTGCTCCTTAAAGTTACTTTATATACTTTATACACTGTGTGTTGTGTAATGGGTTATGCATTCTCTAACAACATCTCACGAATAAACTGCAGACTTTACAATGTAAGTTGGATCTTAGTATCTCTACTAAGGAGATAATGTTTACCTGTGTTTAGCAGGACAATGCATTAACTACTGTAACACAGTTCACCCATAGACTGATTTTTAAAACGTTTTGATTTAATTGTTTTGTAAAGGTACTCACATAGTAATATATTACTTTAACAATATGAACACATCTGTTGTAAATAAAATTGAAAATGGATCTGTTAAAAACATTGATTATAAAAGTTTAAAAACAAGCAAATAAAATGTATTACATACTACCCCTGAACCATCCATTCATATAAAACACTGTTTTCTATAACAACCGTGTGTTTACATAGTTACAGTGGAATAAACCACAGTATTTGCGTTAAGCCGTGTGTGTGTGTGTGTGTGTGTGTGTGTGTGTGTGTGTGTGTGTGTGTGTGTGTGCGCGCGTGTCTGTGGAACACTGTGTAAACCGGAAAATTACTGAGCTTCAGCACTGGTCACGTAACGTTTTGTTACCGTAAAGTTTGTGTTTACGTACTCCCTCGATGTCTAATCGTTCCTAAATGCAACTCAGTTGCTCCTTCAAAGATTAAGAGTAACTAATTAGGAATAAGACCCATATTTTATTTCGAATTAATCTTCATATTTTATCTTTGATCTGTTGAAAACAACGTCCATGTCAGCGGCCATCTCTTGCGCCATTTACGTGAGTTACGGTAAAGAGCGGAAACATCGCAGCTGATATAAGGACGTGGTTTGTTCCGGTAATAAGTGGCTCTCGTTGCCTGTATATTGACGGGAGCCAGCCGAGAATTTACCGTCGGCGTAGAGCTAATGTACAACTTTTTTAGGATTAGATGATTAAATATCACAGGGCGATGCTACCTGTGTGTTTCCCCCCTGAAGTCCAGGCTCTGTGACGGCTCCTCTGGCTGCCTAGCTCCGCACCGACTTGAGAAACAATGCAGGCCTAGCGAGGGGCTAACGGTAGCTAGCCAGCGGAAGCTAATTGGATAAAGCTGGTCCAGCAGCAGCAGCAGACTGCAGTGGGATTTAAACCTTCGACGGAGCCGTTTTTGACGCCGTAGCTGCATCCAGTCCGGTATGTTACATATCTGACAGTGTTTTCAATATTGTCTATACTGTCTCTTCCATTTGTTGTTATTCTGCATCTTTAGTTGGTAAATATTGAACTGCATATTTTGAGAAAGTTGAAGCCTCGGTTTGTTAGCATTAGCTAACAGGCTGTGCCTTGTTTACTCGGCTCTAGCTTTCCGTCTTTCTCTCTGCCTGTCTGGTGTAAATGGCTGCGGTGAATACCATGACAGCTATATGATTGATTCAAAAGACTTTAGGACTGTGATATGATACTATTGGATGAAAGCTGTTTTAAATATAGCCTAGCTATTCACGGTGATCTGCCTTAATCGCCCTGTCACTGGACACCACAGCGTCCGCATTTACGCTTATCAGTTGCCTTCTCTCTGGTAAATGTAGCGCAGATATCCATGTCAAAACTGAGCCACCTCTAAATCAAACCGTCGGCTTGTCAACGTGTTTAGCATGAGAGATACGTTCTAGTGTTTGTTTATGTGTCGCTGGTGTTACAGTTTGAACAGGCTTAACCAGGAGATGAAGTGGCAGCTCCATAAATCAGGGAAAGTACAGCCTCTCTCCCAACTCTACTTCCCCGCATTCCCATGTCCACCCCACCCAGACAGAACAATAAGAGGGTCCAGCGACTTGCCCAAAGGCATGTCAGAAAATATCAAGGGTATGTACCTATGATTTAAAGTGGGGAGGATTTGACTGCGCCGTTGTTGCGAGGGGCTCTAGTATGTGAACTGCCTGGTCCACAACTTCACCTTCTACACTATAAGAAATGTTGAAGCAATACACCTATTAATTTCACACCAAGTCTTGTTTTTATTCTGGGAAATTGGCCGGTGATCCACCATGGTCCTGGCGTATGTATGCATTTGTGACTGAAGACGTTTTTTACCACAAACTTTCATCATGTTATCTATTCTGCTCTTGTCTAGTCAGTGGCTGCCATGGTTCATAGAAAGAATGTATATGTTTTCTTCACTTGATTTCTTAGTGGGTGTGTCACTGAGTGGGGAGAACAAAAATTGCCAGGCCTGGGCTTAGTGGCCTCATGTTTAGTCCACAATCACTGATGTTGTCGTGGTAGATTGTGTTTGATCCCAATGCAGTGCAATATGTTTGGTTAAAGATGTTTTGTTGTTGTTGAGGTGATTCCTGAATATAAATATGTAGCATGATATGTTTCCTCACTCGATCAATGACACAATCGTCCGTCTCTTTTCAGATATGAGCTCTCAGCTGCAAGTCTTCTCTCCCCCCTCCATATCCTCCAGTGCCTTTTGCCGTGTTAAGAAGCTGAAGGTGGAGAGCAATGTGTGGGATGTGTCCACCTCTGAGGCCTACAGCGCCATAGCTGGCCAGTCAGCATACACCTTCGCGCCAGCAATGGCTGTGCCGCCCTTTGCACCATCCCTGGTCTTCCCACCTGCAGCCCCTGGCTCCAGGGGTCAAGTGGTGGTGCGGGCAGCTGACAGCACCGGCAGTCTTCCCCGTGGTTCCAGTCGACGAGTTGCCGAGCAGCCAACTTCCTCCTCTTATGCTCATGCTGAAGCTCCCTCTGAAACAAGGGGGCACCGGCATGGGCAGAAGAGAAAGATGGAGGAGGCTAATGAGGGCAGTGGGAGTGGATGTGGCAGTGTCCAAATTCTAGAGGAGCTCTCGGCTCCGGCTGCAACTTACTCCACACGCACAGGCGGTGGTGGAGGAGGGGGCACTGGTCAGTCGATACCCCACTCAGCACCAACAACCAAAAGCAGCAGCTCGAATGGTGAAGGAGATTATCAACTGGTGCAGCATGAGATCCTGTGCTCGGTGTCCTGTAGCTATGAAGTGTTGGAATTTCTGGGTAGAGGCACGTTTGGGCAAGTAGCCAAATGCTGGAAGAGGGGCACCAATGAGATTGTGGCGATCAAGATCCTTAAAAACCATCCGTCATATGCCCGTCAAGGCCAGATTGAGGTAAGAACTTTGTTTTGATGTTATAGTATGTATAGTTATTTTCTGCTTTCATAATAAACCCCTCTGCACCACAGTCACTGCTTTGCAAGAGAGTTTGCTGTTGCAGCATTTTGGTTCCAGTGGTCAAGCGTGCATGAACATGAAATGGGGTGCAAATTTGGGCAGTTGTGTTTGGCTTGTTTCTTTTCAATCTGAAACTGTCCTGAGTCAAAGCTTATTTGCATGTAAGTGGACAACCATGAATTTACTGGTGATGTTTTCATTAACATTTGCATTATAAATGCTGCTCTCCCCTGAGGCATAGGCTGTGGTTGTTTAGGAAATTATCACTTTCATTGGTATAATTCCAAGGTATTTGCATTACCTATTTATCAACCAACTTGAGTATAATCATTTAAATTGACGGTATGTTGCAAACCTAATTTTGTAGTTTCGGTCAGGCACACAGTGCCTCCCTTTCAGCAACTATTTTTAAATACTTAGCAACATTTAGCGTTTTTGAGTTTCCAAATGAAACAGCATCTCATGTTGTGCAAGCATTCATTTGTAAACATGACATTCCCTTCCTTTTCATAGGTGGGAATCCTGAACCGGCTGAGTGCAGAGAATGCTGATGAGTATAACTTTGTGCGTTCGTATGAATGCTTTCAACACAAGGGCCACACCTGCCTGGTGTTTGAGATGCTGGAGCAGAACCTGTATGATTTTCTCAAGCACAGCAAGTTCAGTCCACTCCCCTTACGCCACATCAGACCCATTCTACAGCAGGTGGGCAAAATACTGTTGTTTTTTTTCAGTCAGTCCACTAATCATTACTTCTACTTTGTGTAAACTTGAAATGTCTTGTTTTTCAGTCTTGGTGCCTGAATTAATATTTCACCTATGTTTCTCCAGGTTGCCACAGCGCTAATGAAGTTGAAGAGCTTGGGTCTGATTCATGCAGACCTGAAGCCTGAGAACATCATGCTGGTCGATCCTCTCAGACAGCCCTACAGAGTGAAGGTCATTGACTTTGGCTCAGCAAGTCATGTGTCCAAAGCAGTCTGCTCCACCTACTTACAGTCTCGTTACTATAGGTTGGTGACATTCATCTCTGTTTTGACAATTGAATAACTTAATTAGAATTTTTTTTAGCACCGAATTTGACAATAAGCTCCTTTTATTATTAAAACAATGTAAATCAGCTGTGCCTGTTTTGGAACCAGTCTTTTTTATCTTGTGTTTGCTCTTTAGGGCTCCAGAGATCATTTTGGGTTTGCCATTCTGTGAGGCCATTGACATGTGGTCTTTGGGTTGTGTGATAGCTGAACTGTTTCTGGGTTGGCCTCTCTACCCTGGAGCCTCAGAATACGACCAGGTCAGTGCAGCAGTATGATTTTCTTTGACTGTTTTTTTTGTTGTTGTGCAGGCTTAAGTTTGACATATGTTACTCTTGTTCAGGAGGATTTAAGTCTTGTCCTCAGATGTGGCTTTAGCGTCTCCCAGCTAGCACTCGACCTGTTACATCTACATCCTAAATCAGTGGTGCCCACACTTTTTCGCCATGCCAGCTACTTTTTAATTGACCAAGTCAATGATCTACCAACACTAGGGGCTAGCTGTGCATTGTTGACCGGGGGTGGGGGGGGGCTGACATGGAGGAGTAGAAGTGATGTATTACTTTCTGACACGCGCTCCCTCTCGCTGTGTGTGTCTCTTCTCTCCCCCTCTCCCGTGTTGATGCGTGACGGCTGCCGGTTTAGACCTTACCGGCGGTCGACCGGCACTGCCCTCGACGTATTGGGCACCCCGTCCTAAATGATATGCATCCAACTGACTTCATTTTTGTATCCGTTATAGAATCAGGTGGTGATGAATAAGGAGTATAAAAGAGTATTGTTGTGATGATGAATGTTTTTTATATGTATATGGAATTAACTTTCTTGGGTCATTTTACAGATTCGTTACATCTCCCAGACTCAAGGCCTTCCAGCAGAGTATTTACTGAGTGCCGGCACTAAGACCAGCCGGTTTTTCAACCGAGGTCCCGACTCCAGCTACCCACTCTGGCGACTGAAGGTGATTTTAAGATACAAATACAGTTGTGCTGATTCAGTATTGTGTTAATTTTGGTTCCCATGCAGATTTGACTTTCTCATGTGAACATGTGTAATTTCCTGGAGTAATATTTAAATCTATTATTATATTTCTGCATAGTTTTACGTATCACTATATATGTTGCATATTCTCTCAGACCCCATCAGAGCATGAAATGGAGATGGGCATCAAGTCAAAGGAGGCCAGGAAGTACATCTTCAACTGTCTGGATGATATGATGCAGGTAAATGAAGCATATTTGCATATTTGATATAGTAATGCTACGTTTCTGTATAAACTAGTTTTTGCTTTGCATATGTGTAGCAAAATACACTGTTACATATTACTGACATTTTTTTGTTGGGTGTTTGTTTTCTGAATTCCAGGTCAACTTGTCATCTCATTTGGAGGGAACTGACATGTTGGCAGAGAAAGCTGATAGACGAGAGTTTATAGACCTCCTGAAGCGGATGCTCCGTCTTGATGCCGACAAAAGAATCACACCCACAAAAACGCTGGGTCACCCCTTTGTCACAATGAGCCACCTCATGGATTACCCCCACAGCTCCCAGTAAGTGGGTGTTAAGGGAAATGGAAGTCTCAGTTTTGTATTCATTGAAATGCATTAGCTAAAAACACTGTCCCTCATTCCTCTCTAGTGTGAAGTCATGCTTCCAGAACATGGAGATCTGCAAGCGCCGGAGCTCCTACGACAGTGGCAAATCCTTGTACTCCACCAGTGCCGTCCCTAGTGCAGCTGCGGGCAACCTCACCGTTACCTTTAGTAGCCAACTCAACCAGCATAACCAGGTATGGCCCATGTACTCACCAGGAATTCTTCTGTACGTTTAGGCACACGTCACTCCCGCTGTATTAATCAGTGGTCTTTCTGTCACAGGTGCCTTCAGCCGGGGGAGCTGTGCCTTTGCTGAACTACCAGCCAGCTCTGTACCAGCAGGCAACCATCAACATTCCCGGCCTGGCTCAACAGAGTGTGCCGATCCCAACGCGTCCTGCTGGGCTGTGTAGTCAGACAGAACCCTTCCAGCAGACACTCATTGTCTGCCCACCCTCCACTATTCAAGGTAACTTGGACAGCAAGACGTGGTGCTTCATTACAGACACATTAGAAGGCAGATCATGCTTTTAATTCTTAAATGTCATATTGATAAAGAGCGATAGTCTTTATGCTATCCTATGCATCTGATGCACAATGGCTGCTGGACTAAACGTTCTATATCCACTTCTCAGTTAACTACTGTTATGAGATACCTTCCTTGCAAAGAAACGTAGTTCTCACATCTTTTAAATCATTGCATTGGGTTGATGCAGTGAAATGATCTCTGCTGGATTCTGTGTTTTTTTAGGGCTACAGCCATCCAACAAGAGTTCCGGTTTCCCTGTGAGGATGGAGAATTCCGTACCTATAGTACCTCAGAACCAATCTGCACAGTCGCTGCAGATCCAGCCAAGTATGCTCACACAGGTAAGAAGTCACCTGTGTGTTGTTAGATACCTAACATTTGGAAGTGGGTTGGCCTTTCAGAAATGTTGGTATCATCTGTAATATTTGTTGGTATGTATATTTTAAACAAGAGTCTTAACTTGTATTTTCCCCTCTGTCATGTTCATTGAAGTGTAATAATGATGTGACTGTCTCAGAGCTTTTGAACATTTTGCAGTTTCCCTATGAATGTGACACCTGTTGGTTTCCTGTAGAGCTGTGACCTGAGAACCTTTCGTTGTCCATAATCTGTACTCTGCTGTAATGATTACCACCCGCAGACCCGTTGTGTTCATACTTTTATCTGAACGAAAACAAACAAAAATGAACTAACATGTATATCCTGACCAGACTGTAACTGTGATATCATTCAAAGACACATCAACAGCCTGTGTGTTTGACCTCTGGATTTAGCTTGGAGGAGTAGAATATCACTCGGAGAGAGAAGTGAACAAATGCTCCTGACATTTAAATGTCAGGGAAACGGAATGAGGGAGTGAATGAGACAAAAGATGAAGAAAGATGAACATAGACTACACACCAAATGTATGAGAAATGTGATGTGTGACGACAAATGGAGACAGATGCATCAGAAATGGAACCATTAATCAAAAAATCTACATGCATTTATTAACCATGACCACACCCAGTCTTGACCAATTTTAACCCACATTTAAAGATGTACTATGCAGGATTTTCCTAAAAACAAAGTATAGACTCATACAAAAGTGATCCATATCAATTCTCTGTAGTGAGCCATTAGAAATGTGTTTATCTACATAGACAGTGTTCTTAGCCTGTTTTTCCCCATTGTCCTTTCTGTTTTCCTGCATAAGGGACATTTTTGGGTAGTAATACTCTAATGTAATGTAAGAACACTAATTACCCTGCTTAGCATCATACTGTTCGTCAATAGTCTGTGAACAAGGAGCTCCACTATTAGATTCGTGTATTTTAAAAACTGCATTTGTCATCACGCACCATTGTCCTGTTGCAGAAATTCCCCATGCTTGACAAACATGCGTCTGATCATCTATTGATCAGAAGCCCAAACTTCATCCAGAGAGTATTTTACTTGAGTATTTACTCCGTTTGAGGTCCTCCGCTTCTAACCCTTCTGTTCTCGCTGTTAAAATTTGGTGATGATGAGGTGGGAAAATGTTGCTTACTCTCAGCAGACATTTTGTCATTTTCTCTCCACCAAACAACCGGTTTATGAAATGATGGAAGGTGCGGCTTGAATGATGCTGTTTATGTTCTTGCTGACTGCATCTTGCCTTGGATTTGCATCCAATCCTAGCTTATCTGCCGAGCCTCTCTTAATCTTAGTTTCCTCTGGGATGGAGGCCAGATGTGCACTGCATTTGACTCATCTGGGACAATGAGCTAGTTAATGTCCGTTTGCTAAAATTAGAAACGAGGTCAGGTGTCCAGATGGCCGAGTGTGGTACGAATGTGCATCCTGCGTGCAGCTGGTTTTATCTGCTCTGTTCCCTTTGTCCGAATGAGTTCAGTCTTGAAGGATGCCTCTTTTCATCCTACCCTAACACTGCCCTCCCCTATCCACCCCCTCCCTCCCTCCCTCCAGGGTTCCTGCACACCACTGATGGTGGCCACCCTGCACCCACCCTCAGCAGGCATAGCCCCCCAGTATTCTCTGCCCCTTGGGCTGGGCACAGGGGTGGGTCGGCCCACCCTCCTGGAGCACACAGCCACAGTGCTGGTAAAGCATTGATGATCACCCCGAAGGAAGACATGCACACTCGCTCTACCACTAACAATGCCATCTCTCTCCTGCCCCCACTTTTCCATTCTTTTTTTCATTTATTCACATTTTTCCTCTCCCATTGTGCCACACGTTGTGAAGGAATAGTCTCGATTCTACTTTCACCATTGTCAGAATTCTGGCCATTCACTGTTTGTCAGGGTTCCTGCCGATCCTTAAGGGTTAGGATTCATTCCTGTTAAATGTCTTAAATTGATCATTCCAAAGACAGTTTCTTAAACAAGGGCCATCTCAAAATTACTCCCATTTGTTTTTTTGTTTTTTTTAAGAATTCAAGAACTCGTGAAACTGCACGTAGATCGAATTAGACAACCCACATCAACAGATTTGGATCAGCATTGTAAAATTCAGGGCAACATCTTTTGTATATGAACAAGTAAAAAAACAACCATTTGATCTGAAATCATGTTTACCTTTTAAAACTGCAGGGACCCTGTAATTGAATCAATGAAAAATCACTATTGTCCCTTTTAGGAGTTCATGTTTTTAAACTCCCCCGTCTGTGACTTTCCCTCAAATTTTTAAATATTACATTCTCTCCACTCCAGCTGACACAGCCTCCCCACCTCACCCATCACACTGTCATTCCCTCCCCTACAGTCTCTCCCTGTAGGTGTGCTGAGGGCATGGAGCGCATGTGCTGCTGAGTTGGTGTGCGCTTTGCTTGCAGCTTCTCTCGTCCTGTCCATCCCTGATTTCAGCAGAGGAGTTTGCAGCTAATGAGCTCACTAAAACTCATACTCCACAGTCTGACTCTGACATACACCTTTTGTTTTCAGCCCCAGAACATGTGGCATGCCTTTTATCCCAAAGACGGGCCTATCCACAGACTGTCTGGCATCAGTGAACTGAACTAATCTCTCTAAACTTCAAAGTTTCTTCTTTAACAGGCACCATGGTTCTCTGTCTTTACATCTGGTCTGACTGTTGTCAGTGTCTGTGCTTTGCATGAAAACTTCCTGTGAATTTGTTTTAAGTCCATGAAATTAAAAGGGAATGGCTTTGGAACGGTTGCTTGCTTATCTTAGCTTATGCTTTTGCTTGTAGAAGCGATTGCCCATTGGTTTGGCCTCTTTGTCTTCAAGCCTTTTGAATTTGTTTTTCTCAGCATGGCTCAGTTTGTGCGGCCCATTCCAGCAATCAAATAATTAGTCGGCTTATAAACAGTTCATCTTTAATGATTCGCCCTGAGTTGTGAGTGTTTTTTTTGTCTTTTCTCAGCAGGCCTGGCCCACTGGCACCCAACAAATCCTCATACCCTCATCGTGGCAGCAGGTCCCAGGCATGACCATACATAGCTCCGCCCACCAGGCAACTGTCAATGAATCTCCCCTTGAAACACTTCACCCGGATGCCGCCACACAACAGGGACACAGCTGGAGGTGGGTCATCAGAATGTTGACTCAGCGTTTCTTTGTCTAATGCAGCTGCTTGTCCCGATCACCGCGAGAGCAGTGAAGAATGGTGAGCTCTCCTCAGAGTCTAACATTAACTTCACTCGTCTTTGTACAACAGAAGCACGAATCAAGCCAGGTCTCAGCAGGAGAGGAAGAAGGTGAAGGCCAGACGTGGAGAGACCAGAAACAGGTTAGTGCAGCCCTGTACTTTATTATTATTATTTCTTTATCTAAACATCATTGGAACTGACTTTTAAATGCTGCTGTTGCTGAATGTTTAGGGTATTTTTAAACATTCCTGTGACCTAAACAAAGTTTTTGGCCATTTCTCATCAATGAATACACTGTCAAAATACTCAATTGTGGAGTCTATCACTGGTTTTGGTCATTTTTGTCTTTTATCAGTTGAAAAGAAACAAACTATAAAAAGTTTTTCCTTACATAGGTTTTTAAAAGAATTTTGAACATGACACAGGACCTCTGCACATTCATTTGTCTTGTGGTTTTGAGGTTATGTCGCAACCAAACTCACAATTTCCTCGTGTAGAAAAACCATCAACAGGATCGTTTCTTTCTCTTTTTTTTTAAAGGGGTCTTTCCGCCGCATCATTACTCAGCAGCAGTGGTATTACCCCACCCACTTCCAGCACCACATTGTCCCAGCCAATCATCATCTCTGACACACCCAGCCCAGCGGTCAGCATCATCACTATTCACAGTGACACGGACACCGAAGATGAGCGCAAGTTCCATCCGGCCACGTAAGAAAAAAAAATCTATCATTCCCATCATTGAAATTTTAATTGAAATTCAAATGTTATTGATACAGCCTCCATTCACAAATCACAGTTAGTCTCACGGGGTGAATCGGCCCAACTTGACTGATCAGATGTGTCTCTGTGCTCCTGTATTCACTCAGTGTCGGTCTGAGCCAGCGCACCAACGTCATCAGCTGCGTGACGGTACACGACTCGGACTCGTCCACAGCCAGTCCCCTGACCCCTCTGCTCCGCACCCACAACCCAGCCAGCACCGTGTCCTCGCGCCAAGTCAAGAGTCTGGCCGTGGTGGCGCCATCGGTCAAAACCCAAGGCTCGGACAAAGGAGTGGCCTCACGAGGACGCTTGGAGACGGGTGATTATACGCGACGCATCCATGAGCGATCTGTTGCTGGGTTTTCATTTGGGATGGGAAAAGCACTCATGCGCTTTTCAAATGTGATTTCTCAGTCAACTACATGAAGCCGAAGAGATCCAACAGACAGCCGTGCAGTTCTGGGGAGAGCATGGAGCATCATGGCCTGGTGCCGAGTCAGTCTCATCCCCTCAACCTCAGCCAGGTAATGACGGTTAAATGACCTTCATGTCTTTTTCGTCTCCAGAATTGTGTCGGTCATGGTTCACATTGTGCAGCTATCTTAATCAAACGTTTACAATGGCTTTGTGTGTAATATATTAAATGACACTCAAATGTTTTAGACTGGTCCTGCAGAGTATCCTCTTGCTCATTGGGTCTAGACGTTCTCTGCTCTTTCATTCGTTGTTGTGATGTGATATTTAGACGAGCGGAGGCTCATGTAAATGACGATACCAGCGGGGGGCAGGACATGACCTCTAAATTCTGCTGTGAAAATGGGAGCAACTCTTCTGGTTTTACATCTGTTGTCCTGGCAACCTTTGGCATCGGCCGTCATTAGTAGAAGCGCTCTTCTTTCTACGTTGACATTTTTATGGGTGTCTTCAATGTCAAAGTCAATAGTTATTTTCTCACATCGAAAAATAATGAATCCCTTCCTGGTATAGATAGTGAACAGGTCACGTATTGAAGTCGCTGTAGCCTTTATGTAGCAACAGCGCCCTCTACCTGGAATCCTTTGATTCCTTTTCCTCCTGCTGATATTTATACATGTGCTGCTCTGGAATGTCAGGGTTTGTCAGGGGAAAGACATTTGTGTTCACAAAAAGAACACCTCTGAAGATAAGCCGGAGACTCTGTGCATGTCTGAAAGCACAAATACGACTTTAATTCCAACATTAATGAGGGCATAAACTGTAATGAGTAATGTGGCAGTACAACAACAACTGTGTCCAAACGGTGGATTTTTGGTTGAGATTCCGCTCTTCCGGGTGCTCATAAGAAAGAAATGGCATTGCAGACTCAAGAAATGACTAAACAGAATATCTGCAGAAACAATGTCCGTTGTCACAGCGGTTGCCTTGTGTTGGTAACAACGGGGGAAAGAAAACAATTTCCATATATTGTAGCATCCCCCAACACGCTGTGCCCTCTGACCTCTCTCCTCAGGTTCAGCCGGTGGTTTCCTCATCCCAGGAGCGCTCGGGGGCACCGCACACCGACTCATCACTGCGCCGCCAGCAGACGTTCCCTCCCGCCGTCTCGGCCTCCCACTACAGCTTCCCCGAAGTGTCGGCCCTGACGTCGGCCGTGGCCCCCGGCCCCGGCCTGTACACCTACCCGGCCTCCACCGCTCTGTCCTCGGCCTCCCAGGCCATGGAGCAGCTGCTGGGCCGTGGCCACGGCAGCCACGGGCACTCGCCCTCCACCTATGCAGCAACGTACACCTCATCCTCCTCGTCCAGGAGAGACTCGGCCGGCCGCAGGGATTCGGTCAGCAGCCTGCTGCACGGCCTGCCCACGGCCTACCAGCATCAGTTTGCCACTGGTTCTCCCTACGTCAGCGTGACGCCCCGGGCGGAGGCCTACAGTGCCTACCAGCTGAGCCCCAGGCGGCTCGCACAGTACCCCTACCTATAGGGAGACACACACACACACACACACACACACACACACAGAACAGTAGAAAGACAACGCCCCCTCGTACTACCACAAAGAGACATTTAAAGTGTGTTTCTAATAGAGTAACTGTCGGTCACTTATTCGTTTTGCTGCTTTCGTCCACCTGGCAAATCTCACCTCCAGCCGTGGACCGTTTTGAGTGTTTTTAAAATGTTCTTAGGTATTATTTGATATGGTATCAGTTCATCTTCCCTTTAAGAAATATTGTTCATAGCAAATATTTTAACCCCCGTCTTATCCTGATGCTTATTGTATTTTTTCCACCCGTTCCATCTTGAGCTTTTGAGTGAAGAGAGATTTTCCTCCTGTCAAAAGCTGTGACTTCACGTGAGGAGACCTTTTTAGATGCCTGACTAACGAGGCCCGCCAAAGTGTCAACAAACGTCATGACTTAGCGGGGTCCTCGTTTTCTTTTTAGTAGATATAACCTTTTACCTGCGTCCGTTTACTCACAAACTATGTTTATTCAATTGTTTCTTCGGTGTGAGGTAAGGAAGAGGAGCGTCCCTGGTGTGGAACGAGAGAAAAGTGGTAAAAACTGTGATGGATATGTGTTAATTTAAGTGCACATGTGATAGTCTGTTAATGTTGTGACCTTGTTTAGAAAGGATTAATCCATGTCTTCTGTTTCTTTTCTTTTTAAACTGCATCGTTTTTGAGTGCTGAATGTATTTATGAAGTACAGAGGAGTGGAATCACCATCCTGAGGAATGACCTGTAAAACTTTTGAGTTTTAAATTGTTGGGGGGAAAAAACAAGAAAAAAAATTGGATCTTTTCCCTCCTTTTCCTTGAAATATGAAACATCCACTGACACATGGGCTGAAAAGGTCCTCTATTATCTGTGAATCTGACTATGTAGGACCTGCTCAATGTTCAAATGGATATACTACGTACGTAAGGCCAGTTTTAACAGCTTTATATAAAAAAAATTTTTTTTTTCCCTTGCCGGGGCTGAGTTGTCCCATGTTCTCCCCTACACACTTTGGAAATACTATTAAGTTTGAACAAACCTACACTGCTGTACAAAGACTGACTGAAGTTAGTACGAGAGCTGCTGGCTGATGATGTGCGTGGTCAGTCTGAGGAGATGCCCTTAATGATCTCACCACTGTTCAATCAAAGACGACGCCCAGTTTAGTTCCCGCACCAAAAATAAATGATCTCTGTGGGTTATGAAATCATTTCTTTTTTTCTATTTTCTTTTTTTTTTAGTAAAATCCTTCTCTGTCGTTTTGTGTTGTACTGTCCGAGTATTTAACTGTGTTTCATCTTAACATAGAAATAGTGAAGAGGCTCTTTAGTAGAACTAATTCAGGGAAAAAGATTTCAGCTCAAATAATCCACTCACTGTTTCCAATAAAATAACCACAAACTCACAAACATGTTCGGTCTGCTTTGTTTTTATTTTTTAGCAACTTCGATACACATTGTAGCCGGACAGGATTGGTTCACCTCCAAAGTCCCGTTTCACAGTTTCTAAACTGCAGTTCTGAGTTGGTTTAATCAACTCTGAGTACGTTGACTGAGTTGAGCTTCTGCAGCGTGACTTTAAAAAGCCCATATTAATAGAGCCCCTAGTCACCATGGCAACGGGAGAGAAAACGAGATCCACGCACTCAAGTCCGCTGGAACCGGAAACTCGAGCACTCGTGGAGAATTTGACACATTTTATACAATAATTAAATATTTAATAAATAACTTGATCATATCAAATACCAATAACATGTAGTGACTGTTTCAGTGTAGCTCTCACACACATTTGTCCCGTTGTCTCTGTCTGAGGTCACTCAATCACTGTATGAACATATTTTGGTCATTTCTTCACTTCTAAAACTGTTTTAAAACAATTACTGACATTTTGATGGATTTATAATCATCTGAATGTTTTTGCTCCATTCCCCTTCGATGAGGCCATTAATGTATATTTACATGAGGAGCGGCTCCTCTATTCTCTCAACCAATCTTTGTTTGGCTGTGTTCTCAACATTTGTTGGTGGCAGCGTTTCTTGTTTACAACTGAATCATTGATCGATCTCCAAACGTCATGTTCGATCATCATTGAACACATTCAGAGGTTGGAAACATCTGCGCGATCATCAAAGAGGTTTTATAGTTTCTCCATGAACAATAACAGTCGCGCCGAGATTTTGGATCCAAAAGACGTATGCTCCAATTAAAATAGAACTTATGTTATGAATAGTGTAATCATTTTAATTCATTACGATCATGAATTAAATATTAAGCCAATTATTTTTGATCAATTTCTTAATGATTACAGTCATTATTATCAACTAACTAAGACTTTTCCCGACTTCATTCAAGAACTCCACGAGATAATGTTCACTCCGTCGGAACGAGTGTTTCACATTTCAAGAAATAATAATAAATAACTCCACATGCTGAATCGCAGCAGTTCCATGTCATGTCATCTTCAACGGCTGCTCCACGGGGTACTTCCACCACTGGGGCTGCCAGTGTCACTGTTGCAGGGTCCAAGTGGGATTCAAACCCGTGACCTTTGCGTTGCAAGGGGACTGCTCCAACCACTGAGCCACTGCGGGCTGTAACTGTTCCGCACCACAACAGCAGCAG